>JAUCNO010007953.1:0-25964 GCA_032353835.1 Enteromius viviparus | reverse complement strand
AATATATATAATACAGCTAACTACTGTAATACAATAAATAAAATTAAAACATGACAACATTATATATATATATTTATTTATTTTTATTATCATTGATATTATTTATTTATTTATTTTTTATTTTTTAAATATCTGTTTTTGCAAATTAAACTATATGTTATGCAAATTAATTATACATTTAGCAGACTTTTTAAAATCAAACCAACATCACACAGAGAAAATATAATCAGTCTCTAAACTGCCAGCAAGTGGAGCGAAAGTGTTCAACTAACCCCGCCCCTGACTGTTTGACGTCACCTGCCTCAGTCTTGACACATGGTGATGATCATCACATTTCTTACACACACACACGCACGCACTTCAAGCCGGTGCTGTAGAGCAGGATCTATCCTCACTTGTCGTTATTAGACGAATGAACCCTGTTCTGTACATCCTTTCATTTCAGTTCAATTTTGAAAAATAATTTTTGCACGGAATAAGAGAGATCATGTCCAGACAGCTCACAATGAATCCAGCTTTCCTACCTCTGCAAGCTAACGGCGTTTTGAAGGCGCTCCTTGAGAAACCTCTGAAACTACCTTTGCACCAAGATGAAGGTGACCAAAAACTTTCACTATGTTACATTGCTGCTTATGGAGAATATATATATATTGTAATAATAATACTTTTTACTGTAAAGAACTGTCATCTGATTTCTGCGGTGATCTCCAGAATAAATAACAATTGTTTTTTGTTTTTGAAGATTAAGTTAACTTTATTTTGTGTGTTTTTTGTTTTGTATTAATGAATAAACTTTAATTAGAGAGACATAATATAACTGAGATTACAGTAGTTTAGAACAATAATTTTAAATACCAAATCATGGTTTTATTTTTGAATGCCATTAAATACCTTGTTTTAAAATCAGTGAAGCATACGATTTTACAAAAGACACTACAAAAATAAATGAATAAAATATAACTTATACTAATATACTAAAGTTTAATTGTAGATTGTATGGAATATTAACAGTGAAGACGTTTGTGTTGAAACTAAAACTTAGGCAAAAATAAAATAGGCAAAATGCAAGGTAAATGTGTGGAGAATGGATTTCTTTTCTGTGCATAGCTGAGATTGCAGCTAATAGGTTCTCAAAAACGTATTCAAGAAAAAATAATAATTTTAATGGAGCCGATAACTGATGCATTAACTAATGGTAATATTCTTTCAGGCTATGTGAAGGAAAGAGAGAAGGTGAAAAAGTTGGAGGAAGATGGAAACACTCCTCAATCAGCTTTCTTAGGGCCAACGCTTTGGGATAAAACATTGTCTTACGATGGAGACAGCTTTCAGCTGGAGTATATGGACCTTGAGGAGTTTCTCTCTGAAAATGGCATCCCCTCTAGTCCCGCACAACACGACCAAAGCCCCCATCACCAGCAGCATCAGCCTCAGCAGGCTTCAATGTCTCAGGGCCCCATCTCAGTCATGGACCTCAGCAGCCGTTCCGTTACCTCCATCCACACGGGCATGGTTCCTCAGAACTGCCTCCACAGCCCAGGTAGACAAGGTACCACGGCTTTTGTTTCCCACAGTGACACTTCTCACCTATTTTGTCCCACAGATATAAAAATGACCCTCAGAAAAGATGTTAAGCTGGGTCAGATGTCACTATGTGTGGGTGCTAAATGGGAAACGAAGTATGTTATTTGTTTTTTTAGTTTAGTTTGTGTCGGAGTTTGCACTATTCATATTCTTTTCATATATTCTATATTCTTTTCTTATTCATATGTCTGTTCCATGTTAATATAAAAAAAAGTTACTTATAAGCCAATCTGAGAATTTGAAGTAATATAGTTAATGTGAATATAACAGTAATAATATTTCTTGTTAAATTCTCTTGGTGCTTGTGTGATGACAAGCAAGACTGTATTATGAATGAAAAATTAGTTGAAAAGAAAGAAATAGCACTGTTGAGCAGCTATATTTTTTTCCTAATTCTTAAAAAAAAAAAAACGTTAAAAAAAAAAAAAAAAACAAGTAGACAATTGTAAAACCTGCTTAATTTTCCACCCAAGATTAGCCTATGATGTTATTTTCCTCTGACTAAAATTTGCCTAGTCTGAGCATTTGGCAACATTTAATCATAGTTTCATGGAAAGCTATATTGAGTGTAGAAATTGGGGATTTTGTATCCGGAAAGTTGTTGACCTCTTGTTTAGTGAGGTCTTTAAAACTAATTTTTAAAATCAGTTTTATTAATTTCTTATACTGAATATTTAACCTCAACGTGCAATATCAATGGATTATGATCATTTAAATTCTGGTAAAATGGGAACATATATATATTACTGATTACTCAGTGTGTTTAATTTTTGACCAACATATGACGAAAATGAAAGAAAAGGTGTATTACCGACAGTACCAGATCTTTTGATTTGCAGTCTTGTGCACCACCTAGTGGAAGGAACCGCTCATAACAGCCCTTTCACCATCCGTTACAATGCATTACCACTGAATTACACTCACAGCATGGAGTTAGCAATGAATGCATTGTTTTTCCTCCTACAGTTTTGCCTCCATCACGCAACACACCAAGTCCAGTAGACCCAGAGGCCATTCAGATACCAGTGAGCTACGAGCCCGATCCGGCAGACCTCGCTCTGTCCAGCGTTCCAGGCCAGGAGGTGTTCGACCCACGCAAACACAAGTTCTCAGACGAGGAGCTGAAACCTCAACCTATGATCAAGAAAGCACGCAAAATCTTCATTCCTGATGATTTAAAAGTAACTTGGGTTTAGTTATTCACCCCCTAACAGAGTATGTTTGGTCTCCCGTTTCACCCAGGCTATTGCTAAGAAGCTTATGTCCGTTCATTCATCCTTTGGTGGCCTGACCCACGTGATCTTGGTTTTTCCTGGGATCACTCCAGTTCTGCTAGGTTTAGGATTAAAGGATTTGCCGTTTTTAATTTGTTCAAATAAAAGTGGATCCCTACCAAGATTTGCAGAGTAGTAAATTGCTCAAAGCTGATTGCACGGCAGCCAATGCGCGAGAAAACTTGTCATCATAATGATGCTCGGTTTTCTCTCATGCTTGTCCTGTCAATCATAAATAAGTATGGTATAATTAGTCATAATCATCTGTTGTTGTAAATCTAAATCTAGTTTTATATATATATATACTGTATATATAATAAAATACAATCAGATAATAATCAGAGCAATTTTGACTGGGCTCTCCCATCTCTTTTTTTCTTGCATATTTTGAGCAGGATGAAAAATACTGGGCACGGCGCAGAAAGAACAACATGGCTGCCAAGAGGTCACGGGACGCTCGGCGCCTAAAGGAGAATCAGATTGTAATCCGGGCTGGTTTCCTGGAGAAAGAAAACGCGGCTCTGCGACAGGAAGTTTCTGAACTACGGAGAGAGCTGGGGCGGTGTAAAAATGTATTAACCAAGTATGAAGCTCAACACGGCCCTCTGTGAGACCGCCCGGGTGCTTTTCAACGTCCCTCACCCCAGCCCTTCTAATTCGAAGGACAATATTCTTGGGTTAAAATCCGCTGGGCCTGTTTTGCAGCCAGCCCTCACCTCAGTTACTCTGGCACCTTAGAAGGCAGAAATGTTTCGTTGAGTGGTTATTTCAGACATCTGTTTTCGAGATCTACCCGCTCTCTTTCTCTATTTGTTACCGCAAACAAAGCCACCGTTGTTTGCGGATCATGTCACTTATGATTTTCCTGTGCTGTAGCATTTGTCCACAAATGTTTGCCTTGATTTGTCATAATTTAGCAGTCAAATCTGAGCTAGCGGATCTTCAGACACCCATAGCTTGTGTATGAGAGGAGTACATGTGCATAGCCGCTTCAGGAGCATAAAGGTTGTGCGTCTCCGTAAAGACACTATTCTCACAGACAGAACAGAATGTAGCAAGATTTAAGAGTTTGGATTCATGAAATAACTCCATACGACCCTAAACACTAAATATCTGTATACCCCCAGAAAACAGACAATCAGTTTGATTTTGAAATGAGGATGCCAGGTAATCTGTGCCACATGGAGCTTGATTCAAATTGGCTGTTACCTTATTTTGTTTGGTGTATTGTGCTTAATGGCTTAATTTTAGTGGTTCTGACAGATAAACTGATTTGAAAGTTCAGTTAAGAAACACCCGAACCTTTAAAATCCTGCTGCAATAATTCCATCAGATCAGCACAGAGCGACTTCATTCGCTTTCGAGTTCAAGATGTGATCAAGGAAAGCATTCTGAACAATGCCCTTATTGCTAACCTGGTATTTAGAGTCTATTGGAACAGATAATGTTGCCTTTTGTCGGTCAGTTGTGTAATGAATGTAGTATGGTGTATTTTATGTCTGTCACTCTTTACTACAGACCAAATGATATGAAATACAATAAGGTTATATTGTCATATTGCAATTAATGTTTTTACAAAGTTATTCTTGTTTTTGTACAGTATTTTCATATGGATTTCTGAATATATCTGTGTAATTTGATGTATACTGTATATTTATAGGCGACAAACTTTATGGGAAAAGTCTAAATTCTACAGTTAACTGTATATGGGCATTAATACAGGACATTTAGTCCCATGAACTTTACATTGCGATTGTAGTTTCTTTACCTATTCTTATACTTGCATTTTAGTATTATGTGCATCAATGTCAAAACTTTTTTCATGGTTGCTTTCTTTTTTGTTGTTAAATTATATTGTCAATACTTTTCATGTTTTGGTAATGATGTATCGTCATGAAATATGGTATTATTTGCCAAACTTGGTAAAAGAGCGCTATTCTTGGCCACATAGAATGTTGTCGATCATTGTATATTTCAACAAACAAGATGTCTTTTATATTAAATATATAAAATTACAGCATGGTTAAATTGTAACATTCTTTCTTCAGATGATTATTTGACTTCAATATTTGCAGTATGTTGTCTGTTGTGGTCCTTTTTGGTTCCCTTTTCCTGTTTCATTGCTCTTAATGCAAATAAAAAGCTTTTGAGAAGCTGATATTTGGTGATGGTGTGGTTAATGTGAAAGATTCACATAGGCAAGATTTTTGGCCTAATAATTTTTTTTAAAGGCCAAATTACTGAAAGAAACATGTGATTTAAAATATAGAAAATAAACAATTATAGATGTTATTCTCAGACGTACCGCTAGAGGCCACTGTCTATCCAAAACTGCATGTTTATTGTCACAATTTCGTCATTTGCGTCCAAAAAATATTTTTGTTCCTCTTCATGCATATATTCATCATCACTGGCGTCATCAATGTCATCATCAACAACAGATGTATCAGTTCTGAAGATTAAGATTTGATATTGCTGCCCCAATGTGGAGATATGAAAAAATATTGAAATATGAAACAAATTAATGCAATAACTTGCAATGCTTTTTTTTTTATTTGAATAATGCAATAATAATATAGATATTAGCTAATGTTTCATATTTCTTTATCATTTGAAATGTATATTATTAATAATAGTAAAATAATAATTATTAGATTAAATTAAGATTATATATAACAAATATTATTATTATTATATAAGAATGACATTGCTAGCTAACATTATATATATATATATATACACACTCTTTTAAATCTATCTATCTATCGATATATAAATTATGATAAAATATGAAAATAATAAATGATCATAAACAAAGTAGGCCACATATAGAAGCTAGAACCATTCATTTCCGAATATATTCCACTAAGCGGTACATCCCTTTGACATGCATGCAAGCAGTCATGCTCTCTCTCTAAGCTTTAGTATGTTGTAAAATGGGCTTCCTGTCAACAGCATGATGGTCAGTGACATGTGTTCAGAGCAGACCTCCAGTACGTGCTGCTTCTGGGCGTGGCCTAAACGACCGCTTACTGGAGACAAACACAGATGACTTCCTGTGGGATTATGTGGCATTTATCAAATAGACTAGGAGTTATATAAAGCCATTTGTAAATGCAGAGGGAGCAGATTGGGATATAACAGTAATCCCAGCCTGCGTTCAGCCTGGCTGCAATCCATCTGAAAGAACGTACAGGAATTACAAACCTTACACTGGTCACATCCTCATTCTCCACTGTACACTTGCTTGCCCTCTCCAGCACAGGATAATAACCCTGAACAGTTGAGGGCCAGCATTCAATTTTAGCCACATGCAATTGGCCGATTGATGTAGAACTATTTTCTTTGTAAAAAGAGTTTTTGTAAGAGTTATTAAAATAATTGAAGATTTATTTAGAATTAAGAGCAGTTGCAGGACAGCTCTTACCATACTGGTACATACCACAGCATAAATACTAAAAAAGTAATTGCGACTTTTTATCTTGGAATTTAGAGAAAAGAGTTATATGATAAAAAGTTATGCAATTTCAGAATTTCTTATACATTTTTTCCTTACAATGTTTTGTTTGCATCTTGGAACCCCAAAGTCAAATACGAGAAATATAAGTAAATATTGCAATTTTTACTTTTTCCTCAGAATTCTGACTCGGAAGTTTGCATTTCAGAGGTCAGATTTTTTTTTTCTTATTAATTCCGAGATAGAATAAAGTCCTGTGCAACGTAAACTGAAATGAAAAAAGTTGCATGTTTACATGTTAGAATTGAGACTTTTTCTTTCAGAATTCTGAATTAGAATAAAGGCGTTCTGAATTGTGAGATATGAAGTCACAATTATTTTTTTTAATTTGTAGCAGAAATAACCTTCCATAGACATATGCAAAAAAGAAAAAAGCACAAGTCTGATTTTAAAAAAAAGTATTTGCTTTTATTTATAAATTTACTGTTGAGAATACAATTCTCTGAATGTTAGTGAGAACAGTAATTAAATCAATATCACCACGTTTCACCGACTGATTGTAAAATTTATTTGCTGAAAAATATCTGCACTTTTCTTCCAGAAAAGAACATCCATTATACTTCAGAAATATATAGCATTTTAGATGTTTTACTATAGCTCAAACTGCTCAAAGTCATAGTGCTAGCAAGTGTGGTTTTAATTCCTGGGGACACACGATGTCTGGCAACATTTATACACAGAATGCAAAGTTGCTTTGGAAAAAAGCAAAAATGGCTCTGAGTCATGGTGTCATCATGCATTTTAAGTGGTGCCATCAGTGTTGATGGAATTCAGATTTGCATTGCTTAACCAAGACAATATTATTATATTATTGTAAATGTATTCTTTATGATATACCTATTAAACATTTACAAACACACACATTCAAACTTCACAATGAACACATTTAAAATGTATAGTCTAACTTATATACTGAAGTGTTGTATACTACATGGGCAACATTCATGCCTTTGACAAACCTGCAAAATCACTCCATTTCTTCAGCAGACAACATTATAACTGTACACGTGTCTGCTCTGTTCAGACATGCACATGTGTCTTCTACTGGCCTCTATCCAGTGTCCAGAGGATAAAATAACTCCATTTCCATGATGAAATTGTCCACAATAAACTAATGAATTCAGATGGATGATCTGCAATAGAGAAGAGAACACACCACTGTTAAAGTTGCGCCTCCTGTGGCAAATGCTGCGTGCTGTACTATCAGTGCGCTGCTGAATGTCACAGGGAGGGTCATGTTACGTAATCCTAATGGAGAACGCTGCACCTTTAAACAGGTGCTAAATGGAGATCAAAAGAACAACTGATTGCAAAAAAACAAGCAAATAAATTGCATAGGAATTCATACTATGCTAATGTAATGTCAGCAATACTGTGCATAATAAACAGCAGACTGTAATTTTAATTTAAAAATAACTTTAGTAGTTTGTTTGGTTATCTTTAAGAGTTTTTTAAATTTTACATATTTTTTTAATTATAATCTGATGGGGAAAAATAGCACTAATGCTTTTAATGCATTAATGCATTAATTTTTAATGCTTTTTCATGGCTATTAATGAATTGATCAAATCTTTGGCGTGTTTACAACATATATTAGAATAGTGCAGATATGATGCACCGGCTGTCTGTCAAACTGGTTTATAAAATGTATCATAAAATAATGACTGTTGCACTTTTGTATAGCCAAAAAAACAACGTTCAAACCAACAATGTTCCGATGCATCTATTTGCACACAAAAGAGCATAATGTGTTTAGTTAAATCCAAGTCATGTCATGAGCTAAAGTGAAAACATTTGACCCACCAAAGATGGATCTATGCAAAATGATTTCTTCTTTTGCATTTTACAATTCAAGCAACTTGATTTAAATTTTACACAATACTGTATTTATATAACCATCTTATCTGGATAAAGTAAAGACCATAGTGCGTAAAACATTATGGTCACTACAGCCATTTTGGTTTGTATGTTTACTCGGATGATGACGCAATAGCACAGACACTTGATGTTGCTGCAGTTAATCCCTGTGCTACCAAATGCCATATTCTCCTGAATGGCCATCGTTTCTAAAGAATTCATCATCTTGTCCTCTTTCTCTATCTGGAAAAGTAATAAGTCTGTGAAAATGGTGTTGGAAGATTGTGTATTTTAAACACTTCTGTAGTGAAATTTACTCAAGAGTACTTGTACCTAACATTACTGCAAAATTAAATATGTCTATAATTTATGATATTGCAATAATCATTCTGTTTAATAAATTATATATATATATATATATATATGTATTTTTTTTTTTAATACATCATTTATTAATATTTGAGCTTTTAAATAAGTTGTTCATAATTTTGATAAAAATCTTGATGCATTGTTTTATGGATTTTTAAAAAGCATTATGCTGTTTGTCATTATTAGAGTCTAATCACAAAATACGAGATCTATAAACAGGCTACTGAATAATGTCAATATGCAAAATAAATGTAAAATTTCCTATGATTAATAATGAAAAAAATATAAATCTTGTACAGACGACACCTAAATGACAAATGTAAAAAAATGATGAGCATTAAATGGGTCATATATTCGGGTCAGTGAACAGCATTTGTATATTTACCTGTTTCAGCTCAAATTGAGTTCAATTTTTAGCATTTATTAACTTCTGTGAGATTGCATATGTGTCAAAAATTGAATAAACGGGGAGAAAGTCACTCATCAGCATCTGTGGATGCGTCAGACCAGCGTGCTCCTCTTCTCGCGCATGTCAGGGGTCACTGGTGTGAAGTTGGAGGCAGCTGTGTTGTTCTGCTCGTTGTAACGCGACGAGGCCGGGGAGTTTTGCATCACCACAAGCCGGATGGGAGACTGCTGCTGGGGGGCTGAGGGCTCGGAAACGTACTCCTTGGTAGGGTCTTTGCCGCGGCAGTCATACAGGATGCAAGAGATGAGAAAGACCAGAAGCAGGATGACGTAGCTGGCGATGAGGATGATGAGGTTTAGAGTGACTGGATCAATCTCCAGGTAAAACTCCATGAGACCCATGGCGACGTTGCATCCCTGACTCCGCGCTCTGAAATTAATGTGGGCACCATGGACTCCAGTCGGGCTCTTCGGTGAAGCGTGCAGTAGTTGGGATATCCCGGCGAGCAGCGGCAGGGCCCTGTGCGGAGATCAGAGTGGAGATTTCGCTTTGCCTTTCAAAGACTTTAATCCCTCCCCTTCTATTCCACCAACCTTGAGTTCTTGCAGCCAATGATTAAAAGCTGCTCACTTTAATAGCTTAAGCTGCCATTTTAATTTTGCCAACTGCACATTGCGTGATGGATTTGTCCAAATGATGTAGGGGCGGTGAAAGGGTGGAGTAGAATTTTTAGCATGTCCCACCTCGTGTCTTTTTGCCAGAAGCACGTCAATGTGGGATTTTACTAAGCATTGTGTAATGAACGACTTTTAGTTATGTCATTATTAATGGACCGTGACATAACACTCAAGCCAAAAAGCAGATTTAATGTGTGTGGTATTTTGGGAACGTGTAATATGCATTTTATTTTCCTTCCCATTATATTGGATTCAAATTTTATGGATAGCATTTTTCATTTCATCTTTTTATATAGTAATAATTTAGCCTATTTAAAGAACAATATCAATTTTGAGACAGATTATTAAAATTGGCAGGTTGTATAATCTCATAAATTTATAGAGCATTTAACCCAAAAAGTAGATTTAATGTTGTTTATATATAAATAAAATAAGTAACAATAACAGAAAACAATGATTTGCATTCATACAGTAAATATAATATATACTGTGTATGTATATATATATATACAGTGGGTACAGAAAGTATTCAGACCTCATTAAATGCAGCCATTTGCTAAAATCATTTAAGTTCATTTTCCCCTCATTAATGTACACACAGCACCCCATATTGACAAAAAAAAACACAGAATTGCTAACATTTTTGCAGATTTATTAAAAAAGAAAAACTGAAATATCACATGGTCATAAGTATTCATTGCTGTGACACTCTACACCTGGTTCTACACCTTCATTTGAGTCCAGCTGTGTTTGATTATACTGATTAGGAAAGCCACACACCTGTCTGTATAAGACCTTACAGCTTACAATGCATGTCAGAGCAGATGAGAATCATGGTGTGAACAAAATGTTGCATCTTTCCCAAAAAGACTGAATATGACTGAATCTGAATACTTAGGACCATGTGATATTTCAGTTTTTCTTTTTTAATAAATCTGCCAAAGTGTCAACAATTCTGTGTTTTTCTGTCAATATGAGGTGCTGTGTGTACATGAATAAAGAAACCAACACAGGCTCATGAACAATTCGTACATATTAGTACGAGGTGCCAAATTTATGCCAATTACTAATTCGTACGACCTCACTTGTACGATTGCGTTCGATTTGTCTAAAACCACGTGATGGGTAGGTTTTGGGGCGGGGTTATGTTTAGTTCATTCGTACAAATACAAATTGGCATCTCGTAAAATACGTACGATTTAGAATAAATCATATGAATTTGTACGAGTGAGGTCGTACGAATAAGCCACCTCGTAAAATATGTACGAATTGCCGTGAGATCAGGTTGAGAAAACAATGAACTTGTGTTTTTAGCAAATGGCTGCAATATAATAAAGACTGAAAATTTTAAGGGGGTCCTAATGTAAGACATACTGTGTGTTTTAGTGTAAACCAAACTAGGAAATAGCTGTTATGTCATAATAAATGTTCTGTGACGTAAAACAGAAGCCACAAAGTAGATTTAAAGCTGCTTTTGGATGTATTTTAAATGTGGCACTTTGCACTCATTTTAAGATTTTCGTTGTTATTCTGTCATTTTTAATGGATGGTGGCATAAAGGAAGGTTATGTGTGGAGGAAACATATTTTTAGAATGACATTTATGCACTTATTTTTTTGTATATTTAATAATATTTTATGATTGTGTATTTAATAAGTATAATGGTTATTAGATCAAAGTACATACACTACAGAATCTCAAAAATAAAGGAACAAAAGCTGGGTTCATTCCTAATGGGTCCATTTTAATACCTTAAAGGTACATATTACTGTAGCAATTAAAGTGTACATATTTGAACCTAATAGAGGAACAAATGTGTACCATTTGAAAAAGCACTGCCCCAGTGACTATTTTTCTGATATTGTTCAAAAGTGACCGAAAATATTAAGCAATATTAAAAAATAAGTAATTTTAACATGTCTGAACTATAAAATAAAATTTAAAAGCTAAAAGGTACACCAAGAGTACATGTTGCACTTGTACTTGTTCATGTTGACATCTGTGTTAATGGAGAAAAACAAAGTGCTTTTCTTTATCTGGGTTTGCAACATCTGTTTGTTCAAATCTTGATCTGTCCATCAGCATCTATTACAGTTTACAGCTGTGCAGTGAACACTAGCAGGTACCACCTGCCCAAAGTTTTATAGTTTGACAAGGATTATAGTGTAAAGGTACCAGATGGACTACATGAATAACTGAGGTCATGACACAGAGAATAATCTGTTTAAAGTCTGAATGAATGTGCTGCTCTGGAATATGAAGACACCAATATTTCCAGTCAAAGTGAAAAAAACAAACAAACCTCAAAGTATGTCATGCAAACTGTTCAGTTTTAATCAAAACCTGGGAATTTAGTGATCTGGGTCAGTCTTTCAGAGATTCTCTAGAAACTCTGGTTCATTGTGCATGCTGAACATCTCTTTGTTTTTTCACTTTCAGAAAATATTTTATTTTACTAAATTGTAGCATAATGACAAGTGAATTCGAATGAATGCATTTTCAGTAATTACAAATTCAAAGCATATTTTAATCAAAGCTATTCCTCAAACTCTCTACCAGGTCAGTTTGACTCTCCCACGCTTTGTCCATTTTTCTTCTCTTTCTGCATCTTCTGCATACTGCACTGAAGCCCAGAAGCAACAGAGCACTGGTGAGGAGCAGAAGGCCTAGAATGGAGATGGTCGATCCGTGGGAGCTGTAGCTGTAGGCTACCGCTGTGACTGCAACGCCAATCATGAGGAGAACAATGCCGAACGGAAGAGTGCAGCGAGAGCAGGACCCCTCCGCTCCTCCAGTGGCTGTCATCAGCTCTGCTCCATTAACCAGGGTTGAACCCTTCAGGGCAGAATGATCAGCGCTCATGGTCCACAGAAAGTTACTTGGATCTTTAGTTTACTTTTGCTTAGTTACTTTTGGGTTCCTCTTGCTCTTTACCAGCGATGCTGAGACTGTTTTAGTTTGTTGCAGCATTTCTAAGATAAAAAATAACAACCAATTTTTAATGTAAACCTGTTCCAAATTCTTAGATGAAAATGTAATCATTCATTGATTTATCAATCTGTTCATTCATTCATTATTTATTAATGCCATCTTTTCATTCACTTTCATTCAGTCATTCACTGTGCACATTCACAAAGTATTAATTTTTAAGCCATACTACCTACAGTATAAAAAATCAAACAAAAAAATATTTTCAAGCAATAGTTTGAAATAGCTTACAATAAAATAAATGTTAAAATGATTTCTTAATGTATTGTATGATGCTATATCCTTCTGCTGGTTATTCTATTATTTTTTTATTGGTGTAATTCCTCAATTTAGGTGATTATTTGAGTACAATCATATCCTAAAAATATAGACAAATATAGACATAAAATAGTATACTGTATAGTCACTTTCTTTTGTAATGTAGTCATTTTAAGACTGCTTATCAGTTAAAATACTGTACATCTTAACACACTATTCAAAAACTCTATTATAAATGCTGTTCACTTGAGATTTTTATTCATCAGTTAATCCTTTTTTTTCATTGTTCCATAAATATAATAAGCAGCACAGCTGTTCCACATAACAGTAATGATAATAATAGAAAAAAATGACTGCAGAACCAAATCACAATTAGAATATTCTCTGCAGACTGTGTGGCATTGAAGACTGTAATGACTCCTCGACATGAATTTTATTTTAAAATATTAAATTAGAAAATGTAAACAAATTATAATAAAATGTAACAATACAGTTTAACAGTATTACAGTTGAATGTATTTTGACTATCAACACAACCTTGGGTTTACCCCAAACATTTGAAACATAGCGTATGAGCAGATTTACAAAATAGGTAAAGTAACAAGAGTATCTTAGTAAAATGATAATGTCTAGTTCTCTACATTCAGGCAGCTACTTTAATGCATAAACAAAAAAGCTTCACAAACTGAGAGGCTGAAGGAGAAACTTACCATGAGATGAAACATATGTGCCCTGACGTGGTAACCAGACTGAAATGAAGTATTTCTTCAATATGTTTCTCTTCCTTTAAAAACTACCTTGCTATTTAACCCTCTATATACGAACTGCACGTACCCATTGGAACCGTGCAGAATCATTCCTGTGGTGGGTCAGTTTCTGGGCCACCAGGGTGCCACAGTATCCAAGGAACGAAAACAAATCTGCGCTCCACAGCTGCAAGGCCACACACTCCCCTAGATTCCCTGGCCATGCCGTCAATTACAGACAGATGTTTAATGCTCTCTGCCTCTTTCATCTTATTCCCACTCCCATAACTGGGTGCTGTGCTTGGGCTTTTTGCTCATCTGCATTGTGCATTATGTAAAGCATCAAGGAGGTTAAAGACTCACCGAAGCTCTCATTTCTCAGGAAATAACTTACTGTATGTCTGCTGAAAAGACTTCAGATGGATTTATGAAGCTGTTAGTCAGGAAATATGTGCAGTCTCTGAAGATAAAGCTCCCTCATGTGGTCTTCTTAGTGACTAACAGGGAAAAAGATTTATCAGAAGGGACGAGCGGGCCTAATTTCTGGGAAAACATGAACATAAAATGGGATTGCATACTCACATGACTTGGTATAAAAACTCTGGCATCAGCTCGCCATCGTTATCTAAAAGCAAAAAATCTGCTGACCTTAAGGTTAATGTTTCTCACTGTTGCATGTCATCTATAGTCATGTAAGAAACAAACTGTAAAATGAAAACTAAAACATCTTGAAGAAATTATACAATTATATTACGCCTATTGTTGTAATAGTTTATTTTCATAATTTAATATCCCTAAAAGGTCACAATATGAAGGCTTAAAAAATATTGGACTTGAGAAGGAGCTAAAAATCCTTTTATCAACTGATTTTAGATTAATTTACAAAACTGTTTATATTCAGTATTACAATAATAACTACACATTTTAAGCAAAAGGTATTGTGTAACTAATTTAGTTTGATTCAGTGAGTCATAATATTTCTATAGTTTATATCATTTATAATACAATTATGATTTATAACATCTAATATTTTTGGCTTAAATGTTAGTCCTTTAATAAAAAATAAAAAAAAACAGTAAATAACCACAGTTACCACACAAAGCACACTAAGCTTGGCAGAACGTTTTTTTAAGTGTGCACTTTAATAAACAGTGTTACATTACCTACATATTTCTCATGAATGTACCAAAACTGCATAATTTATATCACTGAGGCTATATTAGTCATCATGTTGTCTGGTGGAAATAGCTGAGATGTTCTTTGGTTGAACTGTTTATGTGAGATAATTGCAGTCCCTCATTTTCTTGGATAACTACATAAATATTTCCTGTCTTATCTTACACAGTAATGCACAAAAAAACTGGACAGAGCGGGTTTCAAAGAAAATTCGACATTTTAACGTTCACACACTCGTTAGCAAAACATAGGCTGTCAAAACATTACTCCGGGCAACGTAGTTTATAGTTATTGAACAGTGATGAAAAGTGAGTATCTTCGGAGCAGATGACAGGGTTCCTTCACTTCCTGATGGCGAACAGGGATCACATTTGGTGAGTTTTGCAGAAATCTTTAGCTTTTGTTCCTAAATGCAGTCGCGGGAGTTTAAGTTTTTACTACGCCTGAGTGGAAGACACGTAACGGGAAGTTTTGAGTCCAGTTTCAGGGTTTTACGGGAAGAGGATGCGGATGTTCTGAGGATCCGCAGCGGTTCCTTGAGTCCAGAACCGGAGAACAAAGAGGTACATTCCCTCCTTTTCCAAACGAGTCCGTGTTCGTATTCAGTGAAGCTGTCTGGACGTGAAAAATTGTAAACTTTACAGTGTACAAAGCAACCGGAGCGTTTGCAGTGTAGGTGGGATGTTATTTGAAAGGAAGAGGAGTCATTAAAGATGGATACATGTGGGATATGAACAGCGTTGTGATGGGAGAAGTGCGAGAACTTTAAGGGAAACACATCTCTGCTAAAGCTCATATAATCAAAAGCATTTCTGTAGTGTTTGAGGGAGGGAATGCTTATCATAGTTTATTTTTTGAAGTCAGTTTCAGTGTAGTTACATAAGTTCTATAGCTACAATAAGCTGTGAAATAGTCCCACTGTTTTAGTGGAAAAATATTCAGTTAACTTAAACATTTACCTTCCATAACAACATGCCACAATGACAGGGAATGCTGTCACACCATATGGGGTAAGTTGTCACAATAGGACCTGCCTGGTTAGACTTTCCAGTAAAATGTAAACAGTAAAGTGACCAATGAAACACTAAAATATCAATCCATTGTTATTGCCAGTGATTTATGATTTCATATTTAAAATTTCATATTAGGACAGGACAGAATTCACAGTTTTTATTAAAACTTAAAAGGCTACTTAGCCAGATGTTATATAGCTATACTATATGAGCTTTAATAATGTGTGCAGGCTTGATTTGCCAGCTTCTGTTTGGCACCACCAGCAGGTACCTGTGCCCAGAAGTGACCTCAGGTCCAAAACATGGATAATTGGCTGTGTAAATTGGCTTCATTTGTGGCTGTGGAAGAAAACCTCACGTGATCAACGTCATACAGTCCACTAACAGGTTGTTCTGCTTTTCTCAGAGATGGCTCAAGATGTCTTATGAGACTGAAAAAACTTGCCTGCTGGCTCCACAGGAATCACAGACACCATGCGGTTGCCACAAATACGAAATACCAGGAATGGGAGAGGACAGGTAAGCTTAATATGAGTAAAAATAATCACACGGTAACTTATAGATAATCTATGTAATACAGCAAAGCTGAAATATGTCTTATTGTATTGTACTGCAGTGTTTTAGAAATGCTGAGCTACTCCAAATTCTCTGATCTGGAGACGTGGCTGTGTATGCCCTCTACTATGTTACCCAGGAGCCGGGATTCAGTTTGCTCCTTGCCGTCACCATCACATGAGAATGGCACTGAAGACACAGACAAAGAGTCCAGGTAATACGTTTGTGAGAACATTATAAGGATGGGTCTGGATAGTTCCTGTTTCTTTGTTAAAGACCAGTTTGATTGCTTTTCTTAGTAGTAGGAGTTTCAGTCAAGGGCAAGTTTCACATTTAAACAGGAATCTCACGTTTGTGTGTAAGCTGTTTGCTTGGTAAGCAGTGTCTTGCTTCTATGTCTAAACATCTTTTTAATTGTCAAACAGCTTCAGATCACTCCACGCCTTTTTGTATGTGTAATGACCACTTAACTGTATATTTGACTATTGACAAGCAGCTAACTACACATTTTTTTAGGATCAAGGGTATCTTTTTTCTCTCACACATTCAAATAAGTATGGCTCACATTTGCATTTAGTTTATTTAATTGTTAGTAGATATGCAGTAACTTAAATAATGTATAGTTATTCATAAATAATGTTTAACTGAGTGGATTTGTGGGACTGCAATTCTTGCAGTGACCACATGATGTCACCTTTTACACATTAAATTTAGCTTTGTGTACAGTCAGTCTGAATCAACAGTAGCTGAAGCCTAATTTATTAAAAATAATCTTTAAAAACGTGATTATGTAGGAATCTTTTACAAATTAAAGATTGTGACAGACATTCAAATTACTCGTAATTCTCGCTAAACATTTCATTCATATTTAACAACCTCTGATTTTTATTTTTTTTTTATTTTCATTTGAATACATATTGAAATAAATAAGGAGCAGTGCAGAGAAGAGAGAATTACTTTTATAGTGCCAGCCGACCTCCCACATGTAGAATCAGTGTGGCTCTTGGGGTTTCAATAGCCAATCAAAAGCAATCGTGTCTTCTCAGCTACCTTTTATGTGGCACTCTCAACAAAAACTGAATCATCAAAACACCCCAAACCGTATGCTACAAAGCAAGAACAAAAACGCAGTGCATACAATGACTAAGACCAGTTAATACCGTTTTAATCCTGCCTGGGGTAGAAAAAGAAACACACCGCCTGCAAACTTTATGTAATCAGCGTACATTCATAAGCTGCAGTGGAGCCATTTATTAAAAACAAAAAGCGGGGTTTCATACTGCGATGGTGTTATTACATCTCTCAGTGGAAACAAAGCTTTCACTGGAAACCTCTCCTAACTCGCTACAGTTAATCAAGCCCAACAAAAGCAGTATAGCCAACTCTACCATCAGATATACGCTACACTTGACTCTTGACAGACTGATATGGCTTTTGTGTTGCGCGGCTGGCGCACTTTAGCTGAAGGTGCAATTTAATATTTATGCTGGGAGCTGAACGCTCAGTGTGTGCGTTTTTTTTTAAGTAGGGGCCTTCTTTTTATCCCAGAGCGATTACGTTGTTGATTTGACTATGAAAAGGCTTAAGCTACAGGAAGTCTTGGGTAAAAACCGTGGCGTTAGATCTTGCAGGTGCGTTGAAGTTTAATATGCTGCTCATTGCTCAAACAGAATGGCATGGAAAATCTTTAATAAGTTGTTATACATGAAGAGAAGAAGTCTATGAGGATATCATGTTTGGAATGGAACGAATTGTTGAGTTTTTGTTTAGAAGAAAAAAATCAGGATCCTGCGAAAGAGGATCATGGAAAAGCCAAAGCTATACACTTTCTGATTCCAGGTACTGTGAAAAGGGATGGATTTTTTGTATATATAAAATAGTTTTTTGTCTTTTTGTCTATTTAGTATTTTTTATGGTTTTAAATAAATGTATTACTGCAAATTTTCTTTTTTTTTTTTAAATCAATCTTGAAGTATACACTATAAAATTTACTAATTGTAAGTATAAAAGATTGTAAAAATTGCTAATTGGTTATTGTAAGTTCTATAATTTTATAAAGGGAAAAGTAAATAGATTTTATAGAATTAAATAGAATTTACAGTAAGATGCTATTAAATGTTAAATTTTTGTAGGAAAAAAAAAAGTTATCTTATAATTTACAGTGTAAAAACTATTAAAGAATTGTGTTATTATAATGGTTGTGGTTATTTATGTATATATTCGAAAGTTGTTCTTTAAGTTTTTTTAGCATTTCTAATATTCTGGCAACCACAGCTGCAATTTATTCTCTAAAAAATAAGATTTTTTTTTGGAAGTGTAAGACACAGTGCACTCAAACTAAGCATTGAATTGACACAATATTGTCTGTACAGCTTGACATATGTAATATAATGACATCAAGTATTCTTACATTTTATTCTCACGCATTTTCCACACATTTCCACGCGCTATAATTTTTGTAACGTTGATTGCTATAGAAAAAACGTGCGTTTATCGCTGCTGGTATGACACGCTGTGCGGTACGGGGGAGCGCAATTGTCATCATGAAAACATCACGCCATGACAGCTAATTATAGTGGAGTGACAGCAGAAATGAAATCTCTTTTGTTCCACAGGCCCCTGGAGAACGAGTCTATCCATCTGAGCCAGTGCCAGGAGAGGAAAACTCATCTATTGTCACCCTCCCCGCTCCTGCCAGCTTCAGCGTCCCCTCGATCCACATCGCCCCTGCGGACCACCTCGACTCCTTTGCCCAAGCCCACCAGAGACTCCTGTCAAGGTGGCGTGAGTGTGAGGAAACGCCGGCGCCTGGCAGCCAGCCCCGGCGGACTGCACTGGGATGCATCAGGTATGCCAATCACAAACTGCACCCATTCATCATAGCCTCCGATACCAACTCCTCTCCAAAACTCGTCTGGCTCTCAATATGCATGATTGTGCCAATGCTGCGGTTTTAAACGTTTTTCAAGCAAATTCAATAGTTGTATTCCACTGTCTGCTGTTTGAGTCTGAGGGTCCAAATTTGTAGGTCTTGTGGTTCTCGAATGGATTGATTTCTTGTCTCGCTATGTTTTGCCAAGCATTGCTGTTTGTTTTTATTTGCTTGATTGCCTGTTACATCCAATTTCATCAAGCAATTTGCACAGTTTGACATGCATATTTGTGAAATTCGAGGGCGAAGGTTCTCTGCAAAATTAATGACTTGAGTAATCTGGCTAATTGCTTGTGCCGGGAATGATACTCTCACTGTGTTTGTTTCAATTACCAAAAGTAAATGGCTGATGCTGTGAAATACTGTAGGTATATGAAATGATAATTCATTTTTGCGTACAGTATCTTTAGACGTATCATATTATTTTATACAATTAGCCTGAATGTTACAATATTCACTACAAAGCACATTACAAATTAGATGAGACTCGACAATTAACCTGTGTTTTGCTGAGTATGCTTTGCCTAATTTGGTCAAAGCATCCTGATAAAAGAAGGGGCTTTTAAAAATGGCTTGTAAATCTCTCACTGTGCTATAATATTACCAAATTGTGAGTTTATGAGTGATTTTTTTTTAATTATTTATTATATTAATTATATAAATTATAAAATATTAAACATTATTTTTGGCAATGTTCAGTTCAAGAATTAAGGTGCATAACCATGAGGTTTATTATTGATCAGAATTAAAAAATAAATACAAAACCTGTGCTAATTAAAACAAAACAAGATGATAAAAAGATTTACAATATTTGACAGTTATATAGAAATTTAGTCTGCCATTTTCGACTGGGAACACCATAGGCATAAAAAGTTGGGTAAAAAAACAAACACTTATTATTTACATTTTTTTAAAAAGTAAAGTCAGTCATTTTTAGTCCAATGTGATAACATAAACTAGCATTTCGGGAAAAAAATAAATCCTCTTGGGCTCAAAATAAAACATTAACATAAGGATCAAAGCAAATTTCTAAAATAATGAGAATATCATATCATCGTGTTTGTTTCATGTAGCATTTTAACCTACTTCATCCATTGCTGGAGTTGATGCTGTTATGCTGTCAATCTTCAGAGGTGGCACTGTCATTAGTGTTCTTGTTGTATGTGAAAATGACTCCTAATTGCAGGTTTATTTGTTGCACTGCCCTGCAGGCGATGTTCATTAGCGATATCATCACAATAGTAGTGGTGAACCTTTGGATGGTATAATAAGCATTTCATTTTACACTGACTTGTCAAGGAAAACAACATTTTCTGGTATGAAGAGATGAAGAAGAGGCAGTGATATTTATCTAGTCACCCTCCAACCCCACCTACCCTTCAAAAGAGCATTATCACTATGTTTAGGGGTGGTACGGAATGGCAGGAAACGACTTTTGTTCATGTCATAAACAGGTCTGCCTATCTCTGGAAGAGCGTATGACTGGTATGTAAACAGTGGATGGTGTTACTGGGCACTTGGAAGATTGTTAAAGAGTAAATTCTGTCATCGGTTACTCATCCTCATGTCATTCCAAACCCAACTTTATTTCTTCCACAGAACATAAAAGGAAATATTATGTAGCATGTTCACACTTTTCTCCTTAGAAAGAATACAGTCTTTGGGTTCGGAGCGTGAGTAAATAATGACATAATTTTCTGGTTAGCTAAGAGTGTATGAGGCTGCTACTCTTACACTTGCTACAGTAAAAAGTATATAATAGGGATGTAACGCTATCAAAATTTCACGGTACGGTAATACCTCGCTATGAATGGCACGGTACGGCATTTATTGAATCATTTACATAAAAAACAGAGACTCAAAAAAAGGTGCCAGAAGTGTTTATTAAACAGTTTACATGAACACTGAATATATCAATGGCACTCAAATTAGCCATCTATCTGTAAACTTTGGCTATGCTGTGATTTTGGCTATATTTGCATGTAAAATCGAGTTAGAAGCAACATAATATCTATTTTAACTGAAAGCCCTGCTCTTCTCAGCAGCTCGATGAACAGAACAGATGCAGAGAAAGGTGTGTGCATGCTGGCTCTGCTCCTCTCTGCGGCTCGCTGAACAGAACAGATGCAGAGAGAGGTGTGTGCGTGCTGGGAGAACAAGAGCTTGCGCGGCACTACCAGAGACTCGCTGAGGTTTGTCCAAGAAGTCTCTAGATTTTTCGCTAGTCACTTTTAGGGAAAAATGTCGCCAAGGGGGTTTAAGTTTGCAACACTGATCTGTAGCGACAACAACAGAACGCAAAGAGTGATGGCCACGCTTGGGCTGATGGGAATTGCAGTTCCCGCTACCTCCCGTTCGCTCCTGAGCATATCAAATATATCCCTTTACCTGAGCAAACTTTCTTCAGAAGCCCCATCGTTTTACCGAGTCATGCGACCATGGTAGTATCGAAAAAGTTTTATATTGCGGTACGACGGTATTTACAATACTGTTACATCCCTAGTATAAACAGTATACACAGTGTGCAGATTTTATGTATGTGTGGAGTACACGCAAAATCTGCTTTTACCAAAATCGACCAAACAAGATTTGCAAAGATTCATTAAAACTGCTTATGTAGGTGAGGCTGGATCATGAATGATTCTCGCGAACATAAACGCATTTCGGTGCGTTTCCCTTCAGAACCAAACGTAACGTTAATCCTCTGCGTCTTCAGTCACTCAGATGTTGTGGGTAAATGACCACTTCTATGTTCATTAATACATTCAACAACAAAACACCTCAATCTTTTAGGAGTCTTGTGTGTCTCTGCGTCTCGGTCTGATGACGGCTCACTCAGGGCAAATCTAAGGTAAGACACCAGTTCCGTCTGTGTGACACGCTGCTGTCAATCAACTAGTGGCTTCTGTCGGTGTGACCCCACACTTTTGAGAATGACTTGATTTCAGACGGAGTAACTTATTTTTATTAAATTAAAAGAAAACTACTTGGTAGTTCTTTATCATTGTAGGGTGGTTGTGTAAACACAATCCCAACACACATTTCAGTTCAAACAGCTTATAAGTGCATGTGGCACCGGAAGATTCCATTAAGCAGCACAACTTTTTCAACATTCATAATGATAAGAAATGATTATTGAACACCAAATCAGCACATTAGAGTGATTTCTGAAGGATCATATGACACTAAAGACTGAAGTAACGGCTGAAAATTCAGCTTTGCCATTACAAGAATAAATACAATTTTAAAATATATTAAATTATAAAACAATTATCTAATATTTCAATAACATTTCCCAATATTACAGTTTTTTAATACCATTGTAAGCATGATGGTAAACATCGATAGTGTTTTGTCATTCTTTGCTCTGTTCTAGTGACTGTTTTCCATACCTAAATTCACCTTAGGGCTAAAAGTAAAAGACATTAAAAGGAAAGTGGTGTTGATGCCCCTCTAGGGATTCTGGGATTGTTTCCACAGAAGTGTTCAGTACACATATTGATGTCAGCAGTGGCATCAGAATCAATATTTTATCCAAAGAGCTCCAATGGGTGCTGGGTGTTATCTTCCTTTAATGACACCATCGTGTGTAATAGAATGAGTGCTGCAGGAGGATTGTTTTCAGCTGCTGGGTTCTTTGTTTTTTACCTGGGGACGTGAGATTCAGCCTTAATGTACTAAATGATACAATCAGTGTTAGATAACCCCTGTGTACAGGGAATTGCTAAATGGCAAAAGCCGGAAATTATAGCTGAAAGGGTTATGTGGGTGAAAGCAGTTTAGTCATTCACTATCCATTCATAAAGTTCTTTTTTAAGTTTTTGTTGTTATAATTTGTTGTTATTGGTATGAAAAAAATCTCTGAATATCTTATAAGAATGTACGTTTCTTGTATGTTACATATGTGTTTTTTGTTTTTTAGTCAATTAAATGACAAATTTACATTGGTGTAAAATAAATTAAATAAAAAAATCAGTTTCTGTAAGTTCATACTGTTTAAAAGTTTGCGGATCAGTGAGATTTTTTCATTAATATGGAATATTATTAGTAATTTATTATTAATATTATTATTATTATTATTATTATTATAGTCCTCAAAGTATCCTGCCCCAGTATCCACAAAAACATTAAGCTGCAAACGTTTTTCAACGTTGATAATTATTAAGAAATGTTTTGTTCTTTAGCACCATATAGAATAATATAAAGTGATCATGTGAAGACTAGAGTAATAGCTGCTGAATGTTCATCTTTGCCATCACAGGAATAAGTTGCAGTTTATTAAAATATAACATGTTTTGGCTTAAATTATAATAATATTTCATAATAGGATTGTATTTTTAATTAAATAAATATAGCCTTGGTGATTTAATTCATCCGCTGCCCCAGTCATCCAGTAGAGGTCACTATTGCATTTGATCTTCGGCACAGAAATAACTAGAACCCCTGTTGGTTCTGTTGAAGGAATGATTAAGAAGCAAAGAATTATTTGTGTTTTTCAACCTTAATTAACCTCTTTAATGTAAATTCTGTCATTTCTGAGCAGGACGTGCTTTAGGGCAGTAGATGCTCTGCCATTTTGTACCAAAGCCTTTGCTCTTTTCCCCATTAAAATGTCAGTTGCCATTCAAACCGAAGCTGGTGTTTAACCAAACAGCAGTGTTTCAGCATTAAATGGAATTGCAGCCACTTTGTGTTTACTGTCAAATAATTTGTACAGGTGCCAATGATAAATATGTGTGGTTACTTTTGCTAATTGCCAATGCATTAAACATGTTTTATGTACTTTAGACCACAAATGTTAAAGCTGCAGTGAGGCACATGCTGGCTATCTGTCATTGGTCAGTCATAAAGATAATTCAGCCACCAAACATGCCATTGGTTGAGCAGATGTTATTGTGTTAGGCTGTTGATGCATCCTTAAAAAAGAAGAAATAATAAACTTTTTAACATTAACACCTTTTTCAACTAAATATGCTTATTTAATTTGAACAAGAATAATAAATGAATAAAAATGAATATAAATAAAAATAAAAGTGATTGTTTGAAAAAAAAAAGAAGTAATTATTTGTAATAATTAATTAATATTAAAATAGTTAATTTCAAATAAATTGTATTTTTATTAATATGCATACTTTAAAATTGGTGTAGTCAAATTAATAATAATTTTTACATTTTTAATTTAATTTGTAATTTTTTAATTGCTAGTAAAGCTTTGCTAGCTTTTATTTAGCTATTTATTAATTATTTACATTGTACCTAATTCTGTACAGTTGCATGTAAGGTCCCAGCAGATCACGATTCTTGGTTCTAGCCTATATATTATCAGTAAATATGTTGCAAAACTTTCCTAGAATGGTTAATAAAGATATGTTGTCATCCTTTAATGGCCCTTGATGACATGCTGTGTGTTTTTTGGCAAGAAGTATGGCCTTCCCGATGAATGAACAGACCAGTGACCCTAGAGCCAGCACCTCTTACCCTTTGCTTTTGAGGATGACGAAGATAGAACTCAAATGGTTGCCATGGAAACTGGGATCATTAGCACCAGCTGTGGTTTGTTTAAAGGTCTTAAGATTCTTCTCACGTCTTTAATTTAGTTGAACTCGGTGTTAAATTACACTTATCAAATGCTTTACTCTCGACCGCGCTTGAAAGACAGCCGCAGCGCTTCATCAACACGCCGACATCCTTGTGTCCATCCATGGGTGGTTTCCAGACAAAATGGGTAATTGGACAAATTGGATCAATCCCATAATGTGGGTTTTGATCGCTTATTTGACTTTAAAGTGGGGTTGTTTTGCAAAGAAAAAAAATGCTTTGCAATTTGATTTGTAAGTGCGCTTACTCAAGCTGTAGGAGGGTTTACAAATAGTGTCACCACAGGTGATGTGATATAACTGCTTCACATTACAACAGACCTGCTTGTTTCTGAGTCTTTGTTGACATCAGACTGCTGGGATTAAATCTTATAAACCTCATACTGTGTTAGTGACTCATCAGTACAAAGATATAGCTAAAGATTCGCCATAAAGATTCAAATACTAACAGATGTAAAATGCAACAATCAGGATCAGGTTGGCAATATAATGTATTGTTTAAATCATGTCGTCTGCATGTCTGATAGCAATATGGTGTGTGGAAATGCAATGAAGGCATCAAAGCAGATGGTATGAGTAGATGCGAGCTCATAATGTGAAAATAATGTCTAGCTGTACTAGCCAGAGCACCGTAGGAATCTGTTGGTAGGGACCAGTGAAGGAACTTGATATGGTTCAGTTGGACACATGACACACAGACAGACGCTGCATCCATCAGTTCAGGTTTCTTTCTGCTACAGTCACCATCATCTCCATAGCAATGCGCTAAAAAGTTATATGTGTTTGACAAGTGAGATTACATAATTTTAGGCTGTAGCACTTGGATTGACACCTGGGTAACTAATGAGAGTCTTTGAGTGGCATAATATGCTTAGATTATTTGTGTGGATTTGTGAATGGAACATATAAGTCTAATGATTATGTTAGTGGTTAGTTCAATTCTGCCGTGCAAAGGCAAAAGGCCGTAACTTCGATTTTAGTCGAAATTGAGTTATTGATATTTTTAGAATAT
>JAUCNO010007496.1:0-26323 GCA_032353835.1 Enteromius viviparus | reverse complement strand
GCTTTTTTGGGGGGCATGAAAGGACCGAGCCGGACGCCGAGCTCTAGCCCTAGCTAGGGTTCAAGCCTCTAGGGTTCTGTGTCTGCCATCCTCCCGGCTCGCCCCAAAGACAGTTTATCTTTATCTTTTTTCAACTTTATCCTTCTTGATTATGAGGAAGCGCGACCTCTTGAATTGCATCATGCATGACCGAGTTTATCAGTCTAGAGGTACAGAGAGATACAATTTCATATGTATTAAAATATTAAATTCTAATTTACTTCAATGCACTTTTCTAAATCAAATGCATTTTGGGGCACAAATGTATGTGAGCAATATTTTCTATGTATATATTTTTTAACTAAAAAACAGCACTAACAGAAAAATATCTTTTTTAAATAAAGTTGTGTACATTTAGGTTCAAGGAAAGCAATTGGGTTTTTATTTTTTACTAACAAAGTAGCACATTAAACCTTTTATATAGGGTTGTAGGAATAGACATGGCATGTTACAACTTTAAAAATGCACCGATTTGAAGATTTTTATTTTGAGTAATTTATTTTGAAAATTCAAAAGCAGTTTATAATCTGAGAGAGAAATTTAAAGTGGTGTTCAAGAGTTTTATGAAAGGTTTTTGGTAAACAAGAACATTATCGAAATTGGGAAAGAATAGGCTATTCAATTATAAAACTGTGTCACAAATTCATTTCAAGATACAAACAGACATTTCAAGAAAAAGAAGAAAAACATGAAGTGAAAAAATTACACAGTAAAAATCTATTAAACATTTAACATATTAAGGTACTTTGACAATACAGTTATCAATTTTTGGAAGTATAAAAGAACATGTAATTGTTTATAAATTGTAAAAAATAGATGCTGTAGGCTCAAAGGCTCTGACAGCAAGCAAATAAAAATCTCTTGTACAGACAATTCCCATTAGACATGAGACGATCTGAACAATTCGTCAAAGTTGAATTTCAGTCTAATGGGACTAGCCTCATCTACTTAAACAGCGTGTAACCAGCACCAGTGTCCTCTGTTTGCGACACGCGCATTACAATGCTCACCTTTAACACAACCATTCCGCTCTCCGTCGACTTCTCCCGTCCTGAAGATTTTTTTATATTTATTTTTCACATTCTGTTCGCTACAGTTTCGGCTCTGTTGGCAGGGTCAGTGGTCGTCAGCATCATGAGCACCAGAGCTCTGCGCTCCCAAAACCGCTTCATTTTCATGTTAAACACCAGCATCAGTGACACTTTAACCGGCCTCTCTGTCTTCTACCTCGGCCTGTTTGACGTCCAAGAGGGCTATCCGTCCCGGAACGGCACATATTACATCTTACCATCATTCCTAGGAGTGAACGTGTTGACGTTTGTGTTTGCACAGTTTGATAGATACCTGGCCGTGTGTCACCCCTTCTTCTACAAGCGGTACATTACGCACGGGGTTGTAATTGGCGTCTGCGCGCTTTGTTGGATCTACACTTATTCCATTCTAACCGTTCAGAGCGTCGTGCCAGTTGCGTTCGCCGCTCAAATGAACGCTTTCGGGGTCATAGTTCTGCAGGTGATCGTGGCCGTCAAAGTTTTAATGACCATCAAGCTGTACATGATCACGAGGTATCAGCTCAGCCGAGAAGCGCCCAGCAGCGACAAGGACAGCAAGAAAGAATCGCTGCGCATTATCGTTTTTGTGGTCATTTGTTTTCTCATTTTATGGGCTCCGTCTTTTGTGAACATCTCAGTAAAATATGTGACTAAGAACGGGCTGAGGTTCAAAAATGAGGCCACGAATCTTTTTGCGATAATGGCGCGATTTAACGCGCTCAGCACACCTGCGCTGTACATCTGGGGCAGTCCAGCGTTACGCGCGGCGGTCTGGAACTCCGTGTGGAGTAAAGCTTTCAAGAGAAGAAAGACAAGGTTTATTTTGCGTCTAATTGTACGCAGATGGGGAAAAATATGAGACGGGAGTGGAAAATATTGCATTTCTCTAGCGTTTGCATTCAAAAGCACTTAATTAGGCTATATCTCCCCCCCCCCCCAACAAATGATTTGCGCTGTGCTATCCGATTTCATGCGTATTAACAGTAGCCTACGCCAAATAATAACGAAAACCAGTGGTATTGAGACGCAAAAATGGACTTTGGCGTGTATTTGCTATGAGATGGGTAGAATCAGTGTTGTGGGAAAAACTGCGTATCATTTACACGCTAACAAAATTCGTACCATATGCACTCGATGCCAAACACGTGCTTGCCGTATACGTACATATTTTGGTTTTTATTTGACGTACGAATCCAAACGAACAACACAAATGTATTTAAATACAATTTTTTCTTCAATCTATTTTTTTTTACCCTCACCAGGTTTAATTTAATTTAGTTTAATTGTGTGAATATGCAATATTGAAATGATACCTGTTTATACAGTTATCCCATCTGTGCCACTTTTGTCAGCGTAGTTGACTATATTACAATCTAAAATGCTTGATAACATTAAAATAAAACCTACCTAAATTTACAAACCCATTGATTTTTTGTAGTATCAGGGTTTATAATTGTGTGAATCAATCACATTTAAAGCACAGAAACACATTAACCACATGTTACAGATTTTTTTTATTTTTTAATTTAATAACTTGAGTTGTGGACTTACCTCACAATGTGTTTGTATCTGTCTTTTAAAACAGGGTTGAGTCTGGTCATGTGAAACTCAGCAAGGGAGGAGAGAGAATCCTCAGCATCACATATCATCAGAGAAACATGAACACCGAAGACTCTACAACTATCTGCTGACTGAATGAAATGACACAAGCAATCACAACAGAGCAGCTAAAATATAAACCTTGTAAGGCTTGTTGATAAAATGCCATGTTTTTACATGTTCTGTTATGTTATAACATGATTCTTATCAGGATATTTGAAGAATGTTTGAGTCAAGTTTATAGGTTAATTTTTTTTAATGAAGTGACCTATACGTTTGTTCATCCCCTTTATATGAGTCTCACTCGTACAGTTTCTTTATGGGCATCAGTGGTTCTACGAAGAACCTTTCATGGAACATTTGCATTCCACAAAATGTTCTTTACAGTAGAAAAAGGTTCTTTTGATTATTAACACTGTTATTCACACTGAGACAAAATGGTTCTATTAAGAACTGTTTACTTAAAGGTTCTTTGGGGAACCAAAACTTGTTCAAAATACATGGCAGTGGTCATATATACATGTCCTGCAGTTTTTCT
Source organism: Enteromius viviparus (assembly GCA_032353835.1). Lineage (NCBI taxonomy): Eukaryota > Metazoa > Chordata > Actinopteri > Cypriniformes > Cyprinidae > Enteromius > Enteromius viviparus. The sequence goes on along the minus strand of JAUCNO010007496.1, from coordinate 23,095 downwards.
CCAACTTGCCTCAACACACCTGCCTGGAAGTTTCAAGTATGCCTAGTAATAGCTTGATTAGGAGCAGAGCTAAACTCTGCAGGGACAGCAGCCTCTGGATTTTATAGCATAAACTGTGAAAACCAACTTTTAGAAGCTTTATTTTTAAGTGTATACTGGCAGCAAGTAGCAACCAGCATCAAGTTTTTTAAAAAGACACACAGAATAACAGATGTTCACCTCATAAAAGAGAGAACATGAATTGTATTTTGTTCAAATAAATCTTGATTTCTTATGCTTTTTTTAAATTGCAGAGCTAATCTCTGCATCTCATAAACGCACAGCAGTGCAGAAAAGGTCAGGATGTTTGGTAAAGCCTATTACATTTGGTTTTGTTTTTGAAATTAACCAGAAAATTAACTACAAAATAAAGATCAATTTTATATATGAAAGTAATATTAATAAATACAATGCATTTAAACATTTTATCAGTTACAAATATTACATGATTTATTTTTTAATAATTCATTCAAAATGTCACACAATCCTTGTAATCATTTTTCCTTTTATTTACGCTGTGGGTAACCGCTTCCTTAATGTTTTCTTACTCTTATTTTAACATTTGGCCTATAGAATATTTCTCTATTCCACTCACCATTCCTGTAAACCAGGGGTAAGCAACATGTCCTGCAAAGTTTAGCTCCAACCCTGAAAAAAACCTTACCTGCCTGTAGCCTTGATTAGCTTGTTCAGGTGTGTTTTGATTTGGTTTGGAGTGAAACTCTGCAGGACATTGGCACTCCAGGACCGACGTTGCCTATCCCTGCAGTCAACTGTCTCTGTGCATGTTGCCCAAATCAATCTCCAATTTAAAATTTTGAGATTGAATATTAAAAAAAATAAATTCTGGAAACTATCCCCTAAAAATATGCACTGCACCAATCTTTATCAATTATTTAAATTCAGAATGCCAAAATAATTGAGCTCTATGAAGGTTTACAAATGTAAGGTACCTTTAAAGATATAGTATGTTTATCAAAATAGATGTCATTTATTTCCAACATTAAAATATTCAATATATTTAAACTGTACTAGCAGCTTTGCAAAATATGACATTTACAACTTAACTTTAAGTGTGTATATTTAACTTAGGCTATTTTTTTTTTTTCAGCAAACTGTCAAATTCCTTAACCGAATTAAAAAAAAAATTAACTTTTATTTCCCCCCCAGACAAACAGAATCATAAGACCACATGTACATCCTAAACTTTATTGGACTGTTTTAATAAAACTTTTTAAAAAATATTCTCAGATATAAAGATGACTAAATACTGTAACTGAAGAGGTTAACAGCATCATATCAGTGTTTATTCAAAAGAAACCGGGGATTAAAAAATAAACACAAACTAAATATCACATCCAGGTACATGGAAAATGAACCGAAAGGAACTCAAACTTGAAACAATTTGGAGAACATAGCAGCAAGTTAAAGCCCATTTTCAAACTCAAAATGTCAAAGGGAATTGAAAGAGATCAATGCGAGCTGTGAGAACAGCTGCAGACTCCTCCATGAAATCGGGTTGAGAATGAAGCTTTACAACACTGAGATCCTAAAACAGCCAACACAAACTCAAAACCTCCATGTAGAGTAAAACCGAACAAAGTTTTCCAACTGTAGGTTCTATGAAACCATCTGTATCTGTCATCACCTGCGGCCCACAAGTTAAATCTGCTCCAAGGCTGAGTTGATGGCCTGAGTTGTGTTTTGAACTAAAAATTTGATATTGGCAGGTGAAGTTGGCTCTTGCTGCATCGTTACAGTACAGGGATGAAGATGCGGCTGACCAGCAATCGTCTCCAGTTAGCCGTCAGAACGCATAGAATGCATGAAACACATGAAAATGTAGGTAAATCAGAGGAGATGCGCGATTTCACTCTCCCTTTGTGACCAAATCTTCAATGTAGGCATCCAGTTCATCGTCACTGCTGATCTCAATGTCCTGTGGAACAAAATAAACATAAAAAAAGTGAAATTTCCAAACAAAGAGCATTTTGTCCCATTGATAAGTCATTAAAATCTCCTTGACAAAGGCCTACAAAAATCTAAACAAATAGCAAAAGTGATTTATAGAAGAATGCTATTTGTGTAATTGCAGTAAAGCGAGCATGTGTATGTGTTTCAGACCTCCTGGACTTTCTGCAAAAGAGCGACAATGTTGGTTCTGAGTTTACGGAGTTTCTCCTCAGACTCCCGAAGTTTGGCTTCTGCCCCGCTGCTCTTCTCCTCCACGGCTCGTGCCCGTGACTCGGCCCGAGTTTGGTAGGAATTACACAGACTCTGCAGCCCGGCCTCATACTGCTGGAAATACTCTTTCTGCAACGCACAATTAACAATCAAACCCAATTTAATATGAGTAAGCACTCTTATCTTAGATGTGGCAGTAATGATGGTCTGCACTCACGATGGGAAAGGCCACAAGGTCCTCAGCACTCATAGTGTTCACAGAATCTTTAGGGATTCGGAAATCCGGAGGGAAAAAATACCGTAGCAAGGTCCTGTAACAAACAAACCATGAACGACGGGTTGAAATCCACAATGCTGTTAGCATAAGAAACCCCAAACACACCTCATCATGGTCACAAGGCCTTCTGTGGTCTCTCTGCTTGGCCCGCTCTGAGTCGTGTCAGGCTCAGCAGCGGTGGGCGGAGTTACAGATCGTGCTGGGCCCTGATTGGTGTCTGGACTTCGTGACTCCGGAGAGGCGGGACGCATAAGACGGACATCATCGCTGCCCTTAAACACCCTGAAAACAAGCACAAATTAAATATTAGCGCTTTAAAAAGTTGCGATTAAATCAGAGCAGATCTGTTTGTATGTGTTTGTGCGTGCACCAGCGGTCTCTTGGAGTGTTCATGGGCACATAGTCGAACTTGACCTTCCAGCGAATGCTCTCCTTTCCCGTCTCTACTGCGGTTACACGACCCGTGAACCACTCGCCGTTCACCTTCGCCTCCACCTGAATTCCTTTATCTATGACACACAGTTTATTGTATCCATGAAACGAACACAGTTGGATGCATCCTTTTATAATGTGCAACAATATGCCTGTTTTACCTTTCTGTGCATTTTTTATCGCATCTTTCTTCAGGTCTTCAATAGTGCTATTCGTGATAACCTGACAGAGAGATTAAAATAGATTAAAACTACATTCATTGAATAGCCTACCAAAAAAATAAAATAATAATGATTTAATGTGTACTTAAACTCAACGTGAACGCTTTCTCTACCTCAGCGTTGGCCTGTTTAACAGCTGCTGTGGCCGTGGCTGCTGGTGGTTTTTTCTCCACGACAGCTTTCCCTCGTGCCTGAACAGACGCCGCCATCTTTGATTTTTTGGGTTGAGGTTCATCCTCTTCTGATGCACTGTCGTCGTCGTCTTCTTCCTCCTCCTCCTCCTCCTCTTCCTCTTCACTTTCTTCCTCTGCATCGTCCTCTTCTTGGACTCTACCTTTCTTTAGGTTTCCTTTCTTGTTGGTTGGAGTTTGTTTGCTAGCAGTCTTGGCGGATGATGGCTAACAAAACGAAAAACACATATCAGTTTGTTGTGATATGTTTTTGTGCGCTGAAACATGAAAGTGTGAGTATATCACACTACTTACTGTAGTGGTACGGCTCTGTGTGGCGCTTCTGCGAGCTGGTGTCTTTGTGGGCGGTGGGGGTGGGACTACAGGTTTGGCAACAGGTTTTGTAGCCTTTGATGCAGGAGCTGGTGATGACTTTGCTTTAGAAGGAGGGGGAGGAGCTGGTGGGGTCCGGGTAGGTCGTGACGGAGGCGTTGCTTTAGGGGGAGGGGTTTTTGCTATCTGTGGTTGACTGACAACTTTTCGGACCGCTGCGGGGAGAGGTGGGGAACGTGGGCGGGGCGCTGCTCGCTGAGATGAGCGGGTCGGCTATTAGTGAGAATTAAAAAATATATATATTTATTTTATTAGTTATTTATAGTGCCGTCAAACAATTAAATCACATCCAAAATGGTTTCTGTTAACAATCTTTTTGCGTGCACTGTACATATTTATTATATATAAACATACACCAAATATTTTTTAAATATTTACATTTAAGTTACATGATATATAAATATATTGAATATATAAAAGCTTCATATATTTCTTAAAATATATAGACGTATGTGTGTGCATTTATACATACATTGTAAATGTACACAGTGCACTCATATTACGTAAACGAAATTTTTTATTTTGGATGCGGTAAAATTTTATTGGCAGCACTATTTATTTATTTTTTTTATATAATAAATAAAATAAAACTTCATAGCATGCAACCAGCCAAAAAGGTGTGTAAGTCACATAGGCTACTTAAAACAAAATAAAATAAATTAAGTATTCATACATTATGGTAAATAAAAAAATAAAAAATTGGTATTATAAAAGTTCAAAACTAAAATTATTTAACGGTGTCTAAAATAATTCCCATTTTTTAAAACATTTTGTCTCTCTTGACTGTGTGGTAAAATGCAACCTAGAAATATTTTTGGAGAGATTTATCCAGACACTGTACCTGAGGCGTGCGCTCTTCTGCGGGTTTTGTACTGACATCTAGAGGGAGCCGTTTTATATCTGCTGCCGATTTTATTGTTGTGGTTTTCTAAATAAGGAGAAATAAAGCATTTATTTACACAAACCGGACACAAAAAGACTCAGAAGTGAGCTGAAATCCCGAACAGACCTGCATGGACTCCAGTTTTTCTTGCTGCTGACGGATTTTGTCTGATAGATCTTTCTGTTTGTCCTCTGATGACTTGATATCCTTCTTCAACACACCAATGGGCAAATTCTGCTTCTGTTCAGGAGCATCGCACCTAACGGAACCGAACGACAACAAACAGAAGAATGAGGAAGAAACCAAAAAAAACTGAACAGATAGAAAGCTTCTGTTATCCAATTTTTTAACCTGTCCTGGGTTCCGTCCGGGTTCATGAGACACACCCAGCTGTCTGGGTACCGCTTGTCCACAGCATCCATCTGAAATGGCAGCGTCCGCCACTTCAAACACTTATCTACAGGAAGCAATGTTAAGAAATTATATTTTCTTCTGAATACATGTGAGTGGTGTTTGCCTGCTGCATGTGCTGAATGAATGGGTTTTTAGCATCTAACAGGTAGGTATTTTAACATCTTATTCATGAAAAATCTTAGTGCTAAAAGTTGCTCCTTGTAACAAAATTCTAAGAAATATTCCTCTTTAAATTAAAGAAAAGATCTTAGTAAAGAAAAAAGTAATTCAGAAAGCATCTTAAGCCATGAAAGAGGAATTAAGGAGCGAAAATTGTTTTCTAAAAGGCTTAAGAGTTTCTTAAGCAGTGAATAAAATGAATGAATCATGAAGAGGGAGAAGAAATGTGTTGCACACAACGCACGACAGTGAGTTAATAAGATGCTACACATTAGATCACAACTTTCTATACAAAAAGTGACCACCCAAACAATTACAGCCCTTTCAGAAACTTGTATGGCAGCATGGTAAATATAATAAATATAATATATTTACAGTGTGTGTGTTTAAGAGAGAGGGCGGGGGAGGGGTAGAGAACAGTAAAAGGTAAATGAGCTTTTATTTCCCTCATTGACAACTAACCAATCACAGTCGTCAAAAGACTATGTCATCACTAGCAACTAGGAACTTTAAGCTAGGACTCCCTAGCTGGATTTTTCAAGCTCAAATAGGAGCTCTCCGGGAGGATTCTAAGAATCTTTAAGAATACGGGTCCTGATCTCTTTGCATTTAATAATTAACAAAAATACACCAGCCCATAACAATCGATATTTATAGCACCATTCATGTCGTCATGGTGAAATTAGGACCAAAATATAGGCTATTTTTGACATTTATGCTAATAAATATTTGCCACGTTAAAAGAACTCTTTGAAGTTCATACCGCACTGGATGGTGACCGGTATCTCCATGGCTCTCCGTCTGCGAAACCGGATTTCATTTGAAGGGACAGAGTTCCAGTTAGCTGACAAATAACCAAATTCATCCCAGAATTTCACTATGCCCTTTTGAGCTGTTGAGGAAAACAATTCATGTAAAATGTATTTAAAAACAGATTTTAGCTATTAAACAAATTATAATCAAATTAATAGATATTTTAAAAACGTGAAAAAAAAGAAAGACACATAGACTGACCTATACCGATGTCCTTCCAGTACTGGGCGAGATATTCTCCCATTGCTCTGAGTAAGTGTCTGTATTCTTTAGCGTCTGCAAAGTCCTGCTTGTTGTGCGTTGGTTCGAGCACTAGATAGGGAACATCCACTACTCCTACAACACCCCCACAGGCCCTGAAACACCCACAGACAGCAGTCCTCCGTACCGTTAATGCTATTGTTACACATCAGCTCACATATGAAGTTTGTGTGTTTTTCACTCACATTCCTCCCTCCAGCTGTGGTCCTGTCTTCTCGTACATCTTAATTAAACGGCTGCAGTTGTAGACGAACATTCCATCCTGGTCTCGTCTCTCGATGTTCACACCGAATATAAAGTTCAGCTCCTTGGGCTCTTTTAAAGCTCTGTAATGGACAGACCAAATTACTCTTTAAGAGGTCATAGTGTGTTTGTAGGTGCGCATTGCACGGTTCTGGAGAATATTACTTTTGCTTGGATGCATGGATGGCTTGTTTTCTAGTAGCTTCGGCTCGTAATGCCACAGCTGAGTCTTGTGCCTTTCTCAGAGCGGCCTGAAATCAGCGACAGAAAAATCAAACACATTAAAAACCTGCAGATACAACATGCACTTCTAAGTTGACATTTAATAAAGTAATTGATCAAATTAAAAGAGATAATGTGAGTAGTTCTGTTCCGTGCAAAACTCAACAGTGTAATGCAAAGGTGTTGTGGATGGTGCTACATACACGAGAGATGATACTCAAAAATCTCTACCGGTTAATTGCGTCTAAGGTTATATCGCCCACTCCTAATGTATGGAAAGGAAGATATAGATTCTGCTACATGTTAGTTTGGTAAGGTGTATGATCCATTTACAATCGCAGTCAGAATTGTTGATACTCTTGGTAAGTATGATCAAAGGCGGCTATGAGAATAAATTGGTACCCCTAAAAATATCTCTTAAGTGTATACTCCTTTATATTTATCATTTTATTGTGTGATCATGAGCATGAAATTACCAAGCCATGTCTTCCAGAAATATAAAAACGAGGAAAAACAAAGGCCAAATTATTACCCATGTTTTTCTACATGTTGAGAAAAAAAATACAAATATTTTTTGTAAACTATAAACCATATAAAAAGTACCCCATGTGAACAATGAAATATGCTGCTGTTTTATTGATATTGTGAGCCAATTTTTCTGCTGGAGCTCCTGGACATCTGGTTCTAATGAATGGCATCATGGATTTTATTAAATGCCAACAGATAAAAGAAATTTAAACAGATCTGAATGTAAATCTTAAAACCCATGTCTGGATCTTCCAACATTTAAACATTTCATAGTAAGATTTTCCCTCATTTTAAACTATTATTCTCTAATGAATGGTTAGATTTTTTTGCTTTTTTCTTTAAAAAGCATTAACAATGCAATGTATTATTTGTTTATTATTTTCACAGCTTTCTTTGATCATATTTAACAAGAATATCAATTCTGACCATGGCTGTAAGTCCTTATGTCATACTAACAAACTATTCTGTCACTGTACTAATCTATATACAAAATACTATATCTCAGAGATTCAGTTCTGAAGTGTGTGTGTGTGGGGTGGTTGTGAGGTCTTACTCTAGCTTCTTTGGATAAATCATCACCAAGCTTTAACTCCAGGGCACGAGCTTTACTATCGGCCTCCCGTGCCTTCTCCTCAGCTAGAGAGGAAGTCAAACATATGCATAAGAGGGAAAAAAAGAAGAAGGGACATGAGTCATTTGATTTTAAAGTATAAAGTCTAAACTGCATTCAAAAACCATTTACTTTTCTTCCTTTGTTACACTCTTTATCAAGGGAAGAGCATTTATAAATATGCCAACTGTGTGAGAAAATGAGCTGCAATATCCTGCCAAAACACGTGGTTCAGTGTTTGAAGAGGTTAAAAGCAGAAACAGTCAGTTAAAAAAAAATGCCACCAGAAGCCACAAAGTCTGAAGTCAACTTCCTTTAACGCACAATTCTAGACAGCTGTGAGATGTTTATGTGGACTAAGGGTCAACTAACCAAGTTTCGAGAGATGATCTGCCTTCTTGACCTCCTGCTCCGCACGGGTTTTAAAGCGTGTTGATGTGTATTTGTACATCCTAGAAGTTAAAAGACGAACATCTGTATAAGTCAGAATTGTGTCCCACACCCTCTGAGAGAGTTCACATTAAATTTAGTTCACAAGAACTACTAGTAATAACCTTATGAACTAGCATTTACTAACATGAAGAGATCGTTTTGGCGTTAAAAACCCTGAGACAGTGTATGTGTGAGAAACAGGTACTTTTCACATTTACCTAGGGTTATATAAGCAACAGGACAATCTCTTGGTTCTGACTTTGTGACCCTGAATGAAGATCCTCATCCTGGGATCAATATACAGGACAGCAGCATATGCACGGAATGACCTCCTCTCTGGTTTCCTGTTTGCAACACAAACACACGAGTTAGTATCACCAAAAACAACCAACACGTGATAAAAACAAGGAACATTTTTATAATAATTCTACTCTAGGAAGCCCAGCTGCCTATTCTGAGCCACCTCGCTTGTCTAGAAGTTTCTTTTAATCCTGAAGATGCTGACTAGCTGATTTAAAAGAATAGTTTCTTCATCAGATTTGGAGAAAATGTAGCTTTACATCCCTTGCTCATCAATGGATCCTCTGCAGTGAATGGGTGCCGTCAGAATGAGAATTTGAACAGCTGATAAAAACATCACAATAATCCACATGACTACAGTCAAGCGATTAACATCTTGTTGAAATGAAAAAGCCATCTAGTCTGAATCAGACTAGAAATACACACCAACACAGTTCACAAGAAAAAAAAACTGTTCAAAACAATTATGTAAGATGTGAGAGGACAGGGGATAGACGCTTTTAATTATAGAGTAGTATTTTGGTCAAAACACCTTAATAATGGATGTTTCTTACAAATACACAGCTTCAAATATAGATGTTAACTGATGGACTGGAGTGGTGTGGATTATTGTGATGTTTTTTCAGCTGTTTGGACTCTCGTTCTGACTACCAGGACTCTTTCTACATCTGGCCTTCTGGCCATACTGAACAATTGATGGAGAAGGGTCTGTCTAGACTGCTGACCAAGAACCTGATTGTCATTCTAGTTGAGCTATATGATCATATTTTGAGAAACCTATTGAAGGACAAACATCACTACAACACTCCACCAATCTGGGCTTTATGTCAGTGTGGTCAGACTCCATCCTCTCCTCAGTGAAGACACACTTGAAATTTGGAGGGAAAAAAAGCACCTAAAAGACTCTCAGAGAATAAAATACTCTCTGGTCTGATTCTAAGCATCATGCTTGAAGGAAATCAGCTCTGCTCATCACCTGCAGAGTACCATCCCAAAAGTAAAGTCCTAAATGGGGCTGTTGGATAAGAGGGACTCATGAGAGGAAAAGAAAAGCTAGATACAAATAGAAAATACAGCCCAAATATAAACCTAGTCCAGAGCATTCAGAAGCTCGGGCTGGAAAGAAGGTTCACTTTCCAACAGGACAATAGCCGCTTTCACACTGGAGGGACCTTTTCAAAGTTCCTAGAACTATTTGGGCAAGTACCCAGATGCTCACGTGTTCACACAGCAGGACCTATGAATGAATTTAGTTCTAGGAACTCCTCTAAACTTTTGCTTCAGAGTAGCGTCTGAAACAGTTCTATAGGAACTACAGTAAGTGTGTGCTGATTGGCCAAACAAATAGAAAAAATTAAGTTAATGTTAACAAAATTTGCCTTTCGTCTTTATCTGTGCTACTGTGCCCTTTACTCAGACTCAGTCGCATGTAGAAATGCAAGTAGATTTTGTCTCTTAGTTCTCTAATTCTATCGCATAACTTATACCTCCACATTATATTTCCACTATCATGAAACCCAGAATATAAATAAAAACACAGCTTTGCGGAAGTGGCTAATGACCCTACACACACAGCAAGAGTGCCTTACAGACAACTCTGTGAATGTCCTTCAGTGGTCCAGCCACAATCTGGGACAGAACCCAATCAAATATTTCAAGAGAAACATGAAAATGTGTCTGACCCCATCCAACCTTACAGAGCTTGAGAGGCGAGGAGAGCAACGGCAGATAACTGACAAATAATAATGATCAAGGCTTGTCGCATCAAATGCAAAAAGACTTAAGGCTGTAATTAGTGCCAAAGGTGCTTCAACTGTATTGAGCAAAGGGTGTGAAAACTTATGTACTTATGTTATGTAATTTTATTTAAGTATAAAAATTTGCTAATTTTTCAAATAAACCTTTTTAATGTTGGGATATTGTTTGAGGAAAATAATTAATTCAAATCAATTTTGGAAGTTGTGAATACTTTCTGCATGAACTGTACATTATTAAAGAAAATAATTACCGACTTCAGTCTAGTGGGAGTGTTATGCTATTAAAAACAATCCTATTATAATCAGAGAAGCTATCTACACTGTATAATGAATAAATCTCGCATTGGCAATTTAACTCACACTCCCTCTAAAGGTGTCCCAGCCATCAGGATGTCCTGGTGGTCCGTCTCCACATCCAACTCTGGCTCTCGGTTATCCATCAACTTCAAGTTATAAACTACGACCAGCGTACCTACAAACACACACGTTACTCATATTTAACAGCCTCATTCAAGACAACCTACTGGACTGCATTTTTGACGAACTGCTGTAAAAACCAACCACTGGGTCCTTCGATCTTCTTGAACTGGCGGAATAGCTGCTCTTCATTCTTAAAAGGTGAATACTTAAAGATGAGTTCAGTCTCGGTAGCGTACTTCTCGGTGTCTTGAGTCAGGGGCTGCTGGGTTTTCACATCCCAACTGGGTAATGGGACAATCACCTTCGAGAACAGGCCAAAAACTCTCAGAGATCTGCTTTTTGTTCAGAATGAGTGGTTGTACATGATGCCTGAGATCATCATCTTACCTCGTCCAGGCCCTCTTCTTCGTGAAATGTTCGTGACAAAAACAAACACGTTAATTTATCATCTTTTTTGGTGAAAAGAATGAAGTCCTTTCCAATACGCATGGAACCCCTAAAAAAGACCAGGATGTTTATGTATTAAAAAAAGACCCTAATTATCCAGACGCATGCAGCTTATTAGTCTGTGAGAAAAGAGTGATAATACTTACGACTTTAATCCGTTTCCATATTGGCCAATGTGAGTGGACTCTGGGAATCGTTTGCTTGATTTGCCGAACTGGATGACATGTGTAGCTTCGCCTGTTCAGAACATTTCTACCGTCATCACTGTGTCGTGTATGAGATGTTGCTGAGTGGAAACGCATGCATTTTTGTGGTATGGTTCAGTTTTCTTTGCTTTACTCACTAGGGTCCATTCCAGTGCCATCGTCAAGAAAACACAGCATAAACCCGCCTCTCAGATCTGGTCTCTTCTCTAAATGGCCATAGCAAATCAATATTTACATATATTATGGGTCAATTCATTTCGTTATAACATGCATTTTATTTACTGCTGAAATGCAACATAAAACTATTGCATCCAACCTGTGTAGATGTCTATCCGTGTGGCATTTGCATCTCTGAAAAAAAGAAATGGAGTGAACGTCCACTTTAATTGTGCAAATCATTTCTGTGTATGATTTAATCTGTCAGTAATTCTTGAGAAGAAGGAAAAAACTGTTAGTACCTTGAGTTGTCCACAAGTTCGGCCAAAGCTCCAAAAAGAAACTCATGGGTTGTTCTGTCGGCAGTGAAATGATTATTTAACAAAAACAAAGTGATCTGATTGCTGTGTTACTTTTATAGTTTATGGTTGATAAGAGCAGATGAATGACACAAGAACGAATCTGCATTTTTATAACATTATTTCAAACGTATAACCAAACCCCATTCAAAACTGTCTTTGAAACACTTTAAATCAATCACAGGATCTCAAAAATAACAAAAGGGAATCCTCATGCATGTTAGGATCCTGTTTCTCTTACTGTACTCCATTACGAAAAACCATGGCATTCGTAGTTTTTTTTATATTATTGCGAATATGCTAAATTAACGTCAAGCATGCACATAAACGAGCTAAAGTTAGTACTTACGAGTTTGTGTGCAGATACTCAAAGGTGAGCTGAGCTCGGTTTAGTGAGCTGTAATTTGTGTAGGCCATCGTCTCAAAATAAAACAATTAAAACAAAGAGAAAAACAGCTGATTGTATTCACGTCTCGTCTCTACATTCTTCCCATTTGATGAGAATCAAGTGCGACTGTTCAACACCTAGAAAACAAGAAACACATCAGTACAAACCATCCATAGATCCGACTGCAAAACTGTAGCATATTACCTCTTGACCAACTCAATGGAAAATGTAATGTTATAATACTTTTTTTTATTATTACTTTGGCTCGTTTGCATTTCTAATGCAATTTTTTTTACTTAGAGCTGTCAAATTAATACATCGGAATTATTTCAATGCATTCAAATGCAAAGCATAATGGGGATTCATACAGTGGGTCATGGTTTATACTGCATTTTGGCAAATGTTTTGGAACACTGTACCTGTTATACATACTACATATCATAGAAATTGTAAAGTAATATGTTATATCGAGAATAGCCTCAAAATTTAACAGAGGAAAACTCAGTATTCAAAACCTTATGAAACTACAACATTTCCCATTCTGTGTGCTTTTACATCTCCAGTCATATTAAACATTTAGTCACTGCAAATTGTGTTTCTTTGTAATATCCTGTCTTACTGCATGCATGCATGATGCACTTCATGCACATTTACAGCCTTCTGCCTTTTAAAATGATAATGCACGTTTGCTTTTTATGGGCTAAATAATGAATTATACAGGTGAGCTCATAAATGGGGCTGTCTCAGAGGGACATTTTACTGTCCGTCCTTGAGCTGACTAAATTCACACAGAAACACGCCAGGCCAGCCCATGCTGCAAGGCCCTTAAGATCCATGCAACAGCAGAGACTGATGATCTGCTAACACTTTCGTTCACTAAGCGCTCAAATTAGTATCTAGATTGTCGAATGTAACTCCTGACTCATGCAATAAAGCATGCACAGGAGCACTGGTCAAATAACTGCGGCCTGCCCATAAACAACCGTCTACATTTACAAAACCAGCAGCCTTTGTACAGTAACACAAGCAATAAATGTGATTTCAATAATGCAAACCATTTAACCATTCCGCGACCTCCGTTTGATTTTATCCAACGGTTTCTGCCTGTTGCATGAGGAAGCTACCAAACAGAACGTGTTTATTCCTTTTTCGTTCATAGAAAGTAGATGCAAGGCCTCGAATCGCTCCAGCAGCTTTTTCCCTCGAACAACACGCACAAGCAACGAGACAGTACGCCCCGCCTTCCTCGAAACGCTTAGCCAATCGCATTGCCCGCTTTGTCATTACGCGCATCTGATTGGTTGAAGTCGCCGTCGTTTACCGTAAAGCAGGAAGTAAGTTAGTTGGTCCATGAAGGAATGTGGCATGGAAAACGCGGGTAGGCAAAACCGTGCTAAAAGCTCAAGACTAATTGATAAACTGGCCTGCAGCTATTGGTTTTTCAAGTCATGTAAAAGGTAATGATACGACAATATTCACAAGGTTGCTTTCAGTCAGATAAGTTTATTTACTTATACTTTTATGGTTTAAACAGTGCAGTCTGTACATTCTGCAAGCGTTTTTAGCAACCCTTCTGGTGCATGCTGGCGATGAAAGCTGTGTGTAATGGACGAAGGGGACAAAATGTCTGCCGTCTCTTCTGAACATAAAAGCTGTTGGGTCTCTTCAAACAGATACCATTCACTGATTTCGAAGTGTTGTAATGTTTTTGTACTACCATAGAAATGGGGGAGAAATCACACCTGATTGTGTGACTAGGCTTTGAAAGAAAAATGTTTATGCAGCGGCCCGCACTTTTTAACCAATAAGAAAACTCTGGCTGCTTTTTATATGTTCTGATTGGCTGACATTTCTCTGGGGTGCGGGGTTTGAATTTATCCTGGCTGATGATGGCCATGAATTGTTGTCAAAAGGTAAGTATGTTTTCTGTGGAATTGTTGTACCAGAAAAACTGAACACACCACCACTGAAGAATTTCCAGAACAACTTTCCTTTGCTCATTGCCAAAATGGCACAAAAGAATATTTTAATAGTTATTTCTTTTTTAGAAAAATTAACAAATGATGTACAATGAATGCATCAAATTCATATTCAAGATATTCATCCATGTCACATCAATACAAACTTTTAATCGTCTAACTTACTCTTAGAGTATAGTTATATTATAACCACCAATCTCAGGTTATATTGTGATTGTTAACACACATATCACAGCATAGTGCTGCAACCAAACATAAAATACAGTCACATTTATATGACACCAATTATGAATGAATTGCATGCAGTGTGCATTACTTTCTCAGCTGCTCAATACAAAGATGTCGGGAACGGAAAAACAGTTTAATACCCAAATCTGCTTGCGTTCTGATGTTATGAGGTGCCTCTCTTAAATGTGGATGTCCTGCCTTGTCATTGGCTCAGCAGTGATTCCTATGAAATATTTTTAAAACATGCTAATTCACACAGACTTGAACACATTCTGCAAAAAAAAAAAGTGTTTTATATCAAATATTAAAGAGCTCTTTGGTGAATCAGAGTACATTGGTAAGCTCTATAGTTCAGATCCATACCTTCTGGAGGTCAAGGCCCTGGAAAGAACGTGGTGAACGTGAAGAAAAAGTTCCACAGAGACTCACGAGGACGCAGATAACCAGCAGTGCAACACTAACCAGCAACAGGTGATACCTGCACAAGGCTTTTTCATCCTAGTCAAGCGATACAAGAAGCGGAAAGGTTAGCTAGATGTTGCTCATACGATAAAGGTCCACAATTGAGCAAAGTAATGATGCTATTTGCTTTACGCTAGAAATTTAATGTGCTGAATGAATT
Source organism: Enteromius viviparus (assembly GCA_032353835.1). NCBI lineage: Eukaryota > Metazoa > Chordata > Actinopteri > Cypriniformes > Cyprinidae > Enteromius > Enteromius viviparus. Next base: position 7,952 of record JAUCNO010007496.1, on the reverse strand, counting down.
TGTACAACATTATTTTCCCATTAATTAATATGAAGCTGCTACAATATTTAAAACAGGGGCATTCCATAGAAGAACAGAACTTTCTGTTCAATGAAAAGCAACATAAATGAAAAGGTTCTACAGTTCTAAATAAAGGTTCTTTACAAGTGTCTGTGGTTCTATGAAGAACCTTTTCTTTTCCACAGAAGGTTTAAAATGTTCTTCACACTTGAAAAAAAATTGTTCTTTTCACTGAAAGGTTCTTTGAGGAACCCAAATGGCATCGCTGTGAAAACCCTTACTTGGAATCTTTATTTTAGGAACCATTAATTCCAACAAAACAGCGAGTGTATTGTATAAATCGCTATATAAATGTCTTGAGCTCCAAAAAAAGATATGGCATTTGAAAGAAGTTAGGATTCACACATCCCCTGCCCTTTACTGGTTCAAAAAGCTGATTTTTCTGAATGAATGTGTGGTGCATTTCTACCTTAGTGAGCAGGACTGTCAAGCGAGGATCTGGTGTGAACTCCAGCCTGAAGCAGTTTGGAGAATCGTGCTTGTATGCTTCTACAGCAACAGCCCTGACAGGCGAAGAGCTCTTGTCTTCGTTCTTTGTGACTGGGCATTCTGGAGGTGACCTGAAATATCGGTGAATTAGCGTTGCAGGATGTGTATTTCTCTTAGAAATGGTTTGTGTGTGTGTGTAAGCTTCTCACGGCGTTTGAGGGAAAACGTGGGTCAGGGCAGTGAAATGAAGACAGGTCAGGGGTCGACTGACGGTAATATCAGCATGCAGGAGCAGAGATATATTAATGAATGCTTTCGCTGTAGCCCCTGTGACAGATCATGTTGTCATTATTAGAAAACAGTATCAGGACACCAGCCAAAAGTATTTCATGCTATAATATATTATATTACATGTAAAATGTTACACACAGTCACATTTTAAGAAGAAACTAAACCTTATTACATGATTATAATCAGGTTATAATTAGTAAGGTACCTGAACTTGACCAGAACATAGTTCTAAAATTGTTATATCACTTTATTAAAATACAAGAATGCATTTGTGTGTGTGTGTGTGTATATATATATATATATATATATAAAATCATTTTTATTTAATTAAATATAAAATAAAATAAATACAAACATTAGATACAAATCTTGCCTGATACAAGTTTACATTAAAGCAAATTCACTTTGAAATAAGACAAATATTAAATATTATATTAAAAATAATTTTTAACAAAAATAAGTAAAAGCACTAAAATTACTAGCTGGAAATATTATTTATAATTATTCATATTTATATATTTATTAATAGTATACTTAATAGTAAAAGTAATATAAAAAGTAAATATTAGTAATAAATAAAAATTAAAATGCTTGAAAAAAGACAAGCTTCTTCATTTAAAAAAAAAATTATATCCATTTTTGTTTTAATTTATTATAAAATTAACAAAAGCAAGCAAAAAATGGCCTCTGACACTAGTTTATTCTTTCTTGTTTATATTTATTTATTGTATAATAACCTTGCTGCATGTGCTGCTTTTTGTGTATTATTATTGTTGACTCATTTGTAAGTCTCTTTGGATTAAAGTGTCTGCTCAATGACTAAGTGTAAATATAAATAAAAACTGTAATAATATATAATACTAAAATAACAGTCTCATGCACAAACCTTTCATGCCCATCTGGCTGCCCAAAATAGTGGCACTAATAGCAGTATTATCTGGGACGTCCCCTATAAATGCCAGAGGCACCAGTAAGGAAACATGAGCACTGCTCGTGGAAATATTCATCTTATCTGAATGCTCCACCATTCGGGGAGAGTCTTCTTCCAGCGGTGCATCTGTATCGTTCAGATGTGTGCAGAACTTAAAATCAGCGATAGAACCCAGAACCTGGTTCCAGTCCTGGCAAACAAACATATGAGTACATAACCTGCCAAATGCAAGAGTTCTAGCAGTGATCATCATACTCACCACGCTTATGTCAGGGTTCTTGATGTCGTGATTCTGAGAGTACAGTCCAATGCAGACGAAGGTTATGGAGAGGATCAGAAGACTGAGGAAGAACACAACCACAGGAGGGTGTCGAGATACCTGATCTCTCAGGTTAGACACAGGCCTCCACTGACCCATAATGCACCAGGAGTGAAGACACCACCTGTGAACATTATATTATGCCACAAATAGAACTGAAAACTAACTTTAATTTAGTTTTTCTCCCACACATTTTAGCTGCTTGACTAAGCATTAATTAGAAATTATTAATTTTACTGTAAATGTAAAGTAAAATCGAGCGCTTTGCATTATGGGATATAGTAATTTTAGCATGTGTAGTGTGTAAAATGCATCTATTTCTATCTGGGTTCTTCGTGCGCGCCCACATTGCGCTTACATACTGTATACAGTAATAAAAGTAGCATCTGAGCATGCTGTTAAGACCCTTTCTAAACTCAAAGTTGCATAAAGTATGAACAGTTCAGACTAATTCATGCCTAGATTGTATAATCAATCATAAAGTTTACCCCATTAACGTTACTTACCTTTAATTACGTTCATTTAATTAGCGCGTAGAGACGTTTCAGTGACCAGGCTGAAGTTTAGTTTGTCATGTAAACACTGACAGAATGCAACGCAAGCAACTTCCTCACAGGTGGGTTTCCTTCAAGACAGCTTTAATTCCAAAATTAAAGTCCGTAATTTAAGTAATTAACACTTTGTTACTAAACTGTTACATTTGTAACCTACAACATTGTTATACTGAGGAAATATTCAAGCTTTAATAAACTGAATGAAATGCAAATTGGCTGTTTAATCTAAATATTACTTTTGATTTTGCTACTGATTTTATAATGTTTCGGTAGACGTTCATGTCGTATCCAGAGATCTTTTATTGTGTAAAGCAGAAAGCGGAAGTGCTTTCCCTTGTTTCCTCCTGCAGTGCTGTGCTCACTCCTGCTGTTTGAATGAGACATTCTTATAATTAAGTTCATAATTATATACTTAAATTGGATAAAAGCTGTTCAAAAAGGTGAGCTTTTATGCTTTTATGTTTATCGGTGCGTCTAGTTTAAACACAACAGGACGCATATTGCGTATTTGAATGAATGTACCGTTACTTTAGCCAGAAGCTAACCTGATAGCACAGTTTCCTGACCTGTGAATATATAATTTACTAAACTAATATTTAATTAAGAAACGTACCGTCTGTATTTTATATTTAAGACATCGTTGACTCAATGCAGATAACGTTAAGTGTTTTTTTATTGTTAATACGCTTTCATGCAAATCTATTTAGTTTTAAATTATATTATTTAATAAGTAGCTAACTTATATTTAAATAGTTATTAAGAAATTAATTCTATGTTTTGACGTTTTTATTAGATTTTTTAAACATTTCTATATAGCTTTAAATGATATTTATAAAAACAGTGGTCTTATAATATAAAAATACTGTGTAAAAATAAATTAGACTAATAACATAATGCCTAAAATAAGATCAAAAGAGAGATGAAATCATTAGGTTAGTGTATATATATATATATATATATATATATATATATAGCAGTTTTTTCCCAAGAGAGAACGGTCTCAGTTCGGTGGCAACTGGAGACTTGTGATCACCCTTCTGATGTCTTATTTCAGTAATGTCTTCCGACGCTGTAAAGAAGAGAAAGCCGAAGGTCATCCGAAATGAAGCAGGAACGCCAGAGACCAAGCGAGGACGAGGAGATTTTGATCAGGTGAGCAGCTCTGACCTGAAACACACCGAAGAGCTAGAAGCGCTTGTGTTCGTGCTGTTTGTGTTGTAGCAAATCAATCCATTAACCCTCAATCATTCTTCTTCTCTGATAACTCTGATGTCCGTGTGCAGCTGAGTGCAGTCAGTTCACATGTCAAGTTCAGGAAGGTCAGGTTGAGGCAGGTACAATCCAGCATGTTCCACTCATTCAGGCTTCAGATGTGTTTCTTTCATGAGCTGTGTTCAGATGAGTTTCAGTGAGCAGATATGTTGATGTGAGACTCATGTGGCGTGTGTACGTAGGTCACGTATCCAGCTGGACCTCATCTTATCGGACAGAGGAAGCTGATTACAGCAAAGAATCAGGTTCCTGTGAGACCCCTCTCTCCATTTCTCTCTCTCTTAAAGCTGAGGAGTCCAAAATGAGCACTTATTAAGCAAGCAATATGAATAAAAATTGTAATGTAGGCATATTCCTATACTTTATATTCTTCTTTAAAGTTAAAAAGAATAATACTTCTATACTAGCTATTCAGCCAACATATACAAATATGAAGTTTATTGTTAAAAAATAAAAAAATTGTTAATAACTGTAATTATTGTAACTATTGAGAATAATTGTCATTGTTATACTTGAGTTTGAGCATCATTTTAACTTCTTCAAATGTGTAGTATTGATTTATAATCTTTATATAAGTTGTAATATAACTTTATATTAATAAAATGTAATTTAATATTTAAAGATACAGAAAGTTAAATTAAAAATGGTCAAAGGCCAATTATTATTATTACTAATAATTGCAATGATAATTATAGTTATCATTAAATGTGTTTTTAATGGTATATTATTCATTAGTTTATAGAATAATAATAGCAATGATTATCACAATCTAATATTCCAGAGACCTTCTAATTAAACATCAATTTTAGGGCAGTTTGGATCCCATTAAATCAAACAATTTTGGATTTCCTGCTCAGCTGTCGACACCTTTCTGTTAGACTTTTGGGTGAAGAGGGTCACATCTCACCGTTTTGTATTCTCATGCCATAAGAAGGTATTGTTATTGGGTTGTTAGCTCACAGCTGTTAGGCAGGGTGGTGTGTTGTATGTGTGTTGTCTGGTCACTCAAAGTGTGTGTGTGTTCCTCAGGATGTCCGTGTGTATAATGAGGAGGTGGAGTTGGAGGGCAAGGACCCGCAGCAGGACTACATGCTGTATAAGGACACGTGTGCTGCTCTGGCCAAACTGATGGCAGAAATACAGGAGCTGAAATCCGGTGGTGCCAAAGTCGGAGTGAGTTCCACATTTGCCATGTGTCAAAAAATGCTCCTAAATGAATGAAGCTGACGTTTGCGTTATGTATCCTAGAGCGTAGAGATCGAGGAGAGACGCAGACAGTGCAGCGTTCATTTCATCACCTTGAAGAAACTCAACCGCCTGGCGCACATGAGACTGAAGAAAGGCAGAGATCAGACACATGAGGTACTCTTACTCCAGTGTGCGTGCTTTTTAACATACTACATAAAGTAGTATGCAACAACTAACATTTAATTCATTAGTGTGCTACATTTTTCACATCATGCTTGGCTTTAAAAATGTTTACTTGCATTATTTTAGTTTTAGAAATCTGTTATCATGCATTTCTAAATTGGTATTTTTATTAGTTTTTTAATTAGTATTTAATTTTTTTCCGCTTCATTTCAGGCAACAATTAAGTTAAAAAAATTGAAATGGTTAACAGCAACACTTGACCATTTTGCATATGGACATTAGTATTCCATGCCATATACATGCAATGCCTAGTGATTTATGTTTTATTTAAACAAACAATAATCCTCTGTGTGCAGGCAAAGCAGCGAGTGGATGTTCTTCATTTGCAGCTGCAGAATCTGTTGTATGAGGTCATGCACCTGCAGAAAGAGATCAGCAAATGTCTCGAGTTCAAGTGAGGTTTACAGTGCATTTCCAAGCCTTGAAAAATTATACTGAGTATTGAATAAATATTTTTCTAATCAGGCTCAGCTCTAAAAATGTGTCATATTTGTATTAATAAATTTAATACACATTTAAATTGTGTAAAGTGTTAAATTTGAATTGTTAAAAAAGACACTGCAAACATTTATGAATTTATTTCTCTTTCCAGTTATTCCTTTTATTAGTTTATTTTAAATAAAAAGTTTAGGATATTTAGTCTGCTAGAATACTATTGCATTATTATTATTGTCCTTTGTTTCAGGTCTCAGCATGAGGAGATTGAGTTGGTCAGTGAAGAGGAGTTTTTTCAGGAGGCTCCGGCTGAGATTTCACGCCCCCACGTCACTCGTGATGACCACCACCAGCTCACGCTCGCCCGCCTGGACTGGGAACTGGAACAGAGGAAAAGGTAACACATGACCCTCAATGTGAACCTCTAGTACCTCTAAATCCTGACCAGCTGATAAGATGATGCTGTCCCATGATGCAGGTTGGCAGAGCAGTATAAGATGTCTCTGGCTAGGAAGGAGAAGATCCAGAAAGCCATTGAGCAGAAGAGAGAATATCTCAGCAGCCTTCAACCTGGACTGCAGAACATCATGCAGGTAAAACATATATCTACATTTATATATATAAACATTTAAAATTTATTTTATTGTTTTCTCTAATGCTCACCAAGGCTGCATTTATTTCAACAAAATACTGTAAAAAGAGTAATATTTTTAAATAATATATATAAATAATAGTTCAATTAAGACATTTAAGTCATTAAGTATTGTTGGGAAAAAAACATTACTGCTGTGCATCTTAAGACAGAACAAAGACACTGGCCTCTTAGTTGACACAGCTCAGATTAACGTTTTAGTCTAGGACTAGACCTAAGCTTTGTTTACCGGAGGTAAAAGTTGTAACATTAAAAATGTGATTTGAAAATGTTTTATTACAATCTTTTGACCTGTAGTGTGTCACGTTTCACAGCCCTGCTGAAAAGGAAGAGACAGATCTTTTTTTCTCTCTCTTTCTCATAGGCGTCTCTCCCAGTGCAGGAGTATCTGTCGATGCCGTTCGAGCAGATGCAGAAGCAGGCAGAAGTGGCCCGTCACCTGCCGCCCCCTCTGTATGTGCTGTTGGTCCAGGCTGCTGCATACGGACAGGCTTGCGGTAAGACTCGCATTCGTTCTCAGCGGCGCCTCTAAGCTTCTGCTGAATCTTGCTTTATGAGATCATGCAATTATGCGTTTCAGACAAAACCTTGTCTGTGAACATCAGCGGAGACGTGGATGAGGCCAAAGCTCTCTCCAGACCGCCGGAGGACTCGCAAGGTACCTCTGTGTGTCTGCTTTATGAGTTGGAGGTGTGTGTGATCAGTCAGGTCTCTTATAGCTCATGTTTTCGTCTCAGATGATGAAAGCGATTCAGACGCTGAAGAAGAGCCCCAGAACACGGTCAGACTCAACTCTATATTTTTCTCCAGTTCTGATTTGTCGTCTTGTAGTTTGTGTGCTAATCTACTCTATTTTCGATCGCTCTGTTCAGAAGCGCCGGCGAGGGACTGTAGGCGTTCAACTGGATGACAAGCGTAAAGAGATGCTGAGACGCCACCCTCTCTCGCTCTGCGCGGATCTGAAGTGTAAAGGTGTGTGAAAAAAAACCAAAGTATTGTATTTGAATTAATGCTTTTAAATGATTAGTCGCATCCAAAGTAAGAATTTGTTTGCATAATATTAGTAGGTGTTCTCTGTATATATAAATACACACAAACACAGTATATATTTTGAAAATGCACTATGTATACATTTTATATTAATCTAATCATTTTTATATATAATATATATATATGATTATTCATTTGACAGCACTAGATATATATATATCTATATCTATCTATCTAGTGCTGTCAAATGTTTAATCATGATTAATCACGTACAAAAAAGTGTTTACATAATGTGTATGCTGTGTATATTTATTATGTGTATATATAAATATACACACACACCAGTATGTTTTAAAAATATTTCCATGTATAATTAATAAAACATTTCTTATATATAAATATATAGATATAGATAGATATAGATGCCTGTATATCTATTTTTATAAGCATAATAAATATGCACAGTACCTATGTAAACAAAAACTTTTATTTTGGATGCGATTAATCAAAATTAATTGTTTCACAGTACTAATATAAACATTTTTTGTAAATATATACATGTGTGTTTTTATTTATTTATATATATAT
>JAUCNO010007440.1:0-26355 GCA_032353835.1 Enteromius viviparus | reverse complement strand
GTAAAGCGCTTTGGGTGTATGGCAATACACAGTAAAAGCGCTATATAAATGCGTCATTCATTCATTCATTCATTCAAAGTAAAACTTATTATTTGCATTATTAGAGGACTTGTAAAAGCATTCTGAAGTGTGTTCAGAAACAAAATCAAGAAAGTGCATCTATTTAAGTAAACTTATGTGACTTTTAATTCCATTAATATATTATCTGCAAGTATAGTTATTTAAAAATACACTTACAATTTGAAACTACTGTACAAGTACACATTCAGTCCAAAGGGTTGTAAAACAGATTACCCGAGTCTCTCCTCTCTGATTAATGGCTTTAAATCCCTGGAGTGCCTTTAAGGCATTTCAGACGTTTTTGTGCATAAACCACATCAGACTTCCAGAGCATTCCCAACTCAGCTTGTATGATCTCACAGTTTAGAAACTGTCAACATTGTTCTCAGGGCATGATTCTACATGCTGTACGGTCTGTGATTAGACACTTCACCCCTGTTTGGGATGTTCTCTGAAGGTTTGCGGCAAGTTCAACAGACAAGTGTTGAAGAGATCCTTCAAGGGTTCAGGTAAGCACAAAGTCTTAATGAGGCTTGACTAGGCAAGGTTACATCAAAAATGCATTGAAGAGACAAAGACAGATCTGAGAACAAATAAAGGGAAGGTTCAATGAAAAATATACGTTTTGAACTCTTATCTTGCTCTCATGTAGGTAAGAACCTAAACAATCCCACCAGCATCTCCCCAGAACAACTGCTGGCTTCAGATGTGCAATATGAGATGCAAACATCCAGCCAGTCTCACGGCAATTCATATATATTTTACCAGGTGGCTAATTCGTATGAACTCACTCATACGAATTCATACGATCTTTGCGAAATCGTACGCATTTTACGAGTTGCCAGTTCGTTATAATTTGTTCAAATGACCCGCCCCTAAACCTACGTGTCACTGTGAGGACATTCGATTTTGCCACCTCCTACAAATACATACGAATTGGTCATGACACTGTGTCGTAACATCTCACAAACACAGATTGACCAGCGCACAAGCAGAGTTTACTGTAGTTATTAAATGTAATATATTTTCATGAGTATATATATATTTCAACAGTTATATACAGATACAGTTTTCTCAAAAAATCATTGCCATTAAGAGCCATTAATGTGAAATACTTTTAAAGTCCCCCTATTATGGGAAATGAAAGATTCATATTTTGGTTTTGGGGGTCCCCGACAACATGCAAGGTCAAAAAACACTTTCATTGTCTTTATTTTTGCCACAATTTCCTCGACGATTCATTTTTTCAAACCCCTCCTTTGCATGACGCTAATCTGTGGGGATTGGTCTCATTATGTCTGTAATATCAGTGTTTTTGAGCTCAGTACTGCTTTGTGTACAGCATTACCGGGGAATAGCAGCACCTAGTGGTGAAGAATGAAATGGCATTTTCATTCAGACCAACGCAAAAAGACCAGCAAGTGGGCAGGCAATATGCTAATGTTTCATGTTGATGTCAACAAGAAACAGCTTGAGATTCATTTTTAAAAGGACTTGTTTCAATTATTCAGAGTCAACTCTTCCTTTGAGAGGCAATAACTGTGTAATTTAGCAAAAAATAAAAATAATAACAGTACTAAAATAACAGTAATAATAAATATAAAAATGTGACGTTTAAAACTGCAAAAGTCGCAGGCCATCAAACACAATATTATCAGTCAGAACCAATCAGATTCCATTAAAGTCAGCTGATTGAAGCGTAAGGATGTTATGAGAGCATTTCACAGAGGTTTATTTGTAGTAACTGAATATTATTGTAGTAACATTGTTTGTTCATTATGGTTATGGGCTGGAAGGAGGGGAAGATTTGTTTTAAGTTTAGCCAGTATTCACATCCTAATGTTTTGGTGTAGATATGGCGGTGATTAAGAGGCTCCAGTCAGGAAAGCCCAAGGCAGGCAGGCCGGGTGGGTGGCCCCGGACCCCTCTGCACACAGTCTAAACCTAGCTCTGCTTCCGTTCAAACATGTGGAGGCAGCTTTCCTGTCATCAAAAGCAGCCGAGACCAAGTGTGAAAAGCAATATATGCAATGACAAAAGGTACTGCTCAAAATCTTTAATTAAATTGAAATAGAAAAAGCTATTCATCAATTTGAAACAAAGTTAAATAAAGTATAAATTGCTTTACTTCCTCCACACTGGATAAAAAGTCTTATATTTAATCTGTTCACATATTTAATGACATATCCCTTGAAACTGATATGGAAAATTATAATTAAACTTTATTTGGAGTACTACTTAATATTAAGCCTATGTGTTTTAATGTCACTGTGATTTTTTAATAATAACAGTTTTTGAATGCAAAATATTTAAAGTGAACCTGAAGTATACTTGCACTTTAGCACAATCAAATATACTACAATCAAATGTAGTTCAGTATACTAAAAGTACAATTGCAGGGTTTTTTATCAAGCACATAAAAATGTAGTATAATAAGGATGAATATATAAATTAGTGCTGTAAATGTATTAATTGCGATTGTACGGTGTATATTTATTATGTGTAAGTATATATACATATATTTAAACACATGCCATATGTATATATTTATAATGTATATAAAAAATTGTATATATAAACATAACATGTTCTTCTTAAAAATGCATGCATGTGTAAAGCGTAATTAAATATGTATAATATATGATGTATAAAAAGAGGCATGAACTTTTTTCTAGATTTTTGCAATTTTAGAGAAAATAAAACATAAAACATAAAAAAATTCAAAATAAAAATTCTAAATATATTCTGTGAAAACAAATCTCCCAATTAATTAATTTATTTTTTTTGCATTGCATCTAAAAGTAGGCTACTGATTAAGTAAATTATATTTTTGAAGTAGAGGGTATTTAACTGTACTTCTTACAAGGTGAGAATATATGTAATTTTCTTCCACTGTTCTTAATAGAGCTCATATTTCTGGGTCACACGGGAAAAACGTCTGAAGAAGTGGCCTTTCTGTACAGCTGGGACCGACTGGAGCCAGCAGAAATCGGCTGCTTTCCTCACAGCGCCGTGCACTGCTTCTCATCTCACTAATGACAGGGTAACGAGCAGCCAACTATTTCCAAAGCAAAGATGAGCACAGGGAAAGGGGGAGGCCCGTGAAGTGTCTTCGCTCTCTAAACAGCTTTGGCCCCTATTTGGCAGCATACCAACCGTTCTCAGTGTTTGCAAGTGCTGAAGACTCCCAGATGAAGAAAAGTATTGTTATCCTAAGCTTAAAGAAATCTCAATAAAATCTATTTTTATTGCTTTACACTTGACTTTCACCTGGATAAATTAATGATCATATTCTAAAAGTGATTTGCATTATGACCAATTAAGGATTCAGTCAAAGCATTCTTATGGACTCATATGAAAAATTCTAATTCGAATTCTAATTTAGTGTCTACACTCTTGTACCTTGAGTCCTTTTTGGTACCTTTATTTCTAAGAGTGCTGGTCATCTTCAATACAGTAAGCTTGTCTAAATCTGTTTTTCATGATTAAACTTCTTTAGTTATTCAGCTTTCATGAATGAAATCAACAGATCTAGCAAGTGACACCGTTCTACGCTCAAAAACAAACCCACACAGAGCACAAATACAGTTAATCAGACAAGTTCTTACCTGAAATCACAGCACTTGTCACTCCACAACTGTTTGCCTTCTCTCTTTCACAGCAACTGTCTAATTGACAAGAGTCCCGATGGCAATCCACAGCCCTGCGGAGAGAGATGGGTGTTGTGTGGAGGAGGGACTGTCCTGCTCCGGAGGCTTCTGGGGAGGAGGAGAGAGGCTGGGCATGCAGAGAGACAGAAATGCAGAGGCAATCAGAAAAGAGAGGCAAACACAAACAGACAGAGATCAAAGAAAAGCAATCTACGCTCTGACACACAGCACCACGCCATTAGATAATGACAGATTGAGATCTCCCATCAAAGGGTGTCTAGATGACGACACCGAGAAAAAATAGCATGTTTGTTTAAAGATCTCTCGAATCAATCGTCTCTGAATGGGTAGCTGGAAAATAATATGGGCTAACCTTTTTTTTACAGTATCCCAAATAACTATAATTTAGATGCTGTTACACCATTTTTGTGTGTTTCAAGTTTTGTACACAAAAGTACCCACATGACTTTAATAGTTAAATATAACAAATGAAATGTATTTCAATGATCTAGAAATAAATGAATTCCTGCATTTAATATATATATATATATATATATATTAATCACCTTTTAACTTGCTGCTGTTTACTGCATAGTACTGATAAACGCACTTTAAAAATACACATTATCAAACTTAAAACAAAATGCATGTGTAATAAAGTGTGCAATAAGTGTGCTGTTTTTGTTTCACAAATCATGAAAAAGGTAGTTGGCAATAAATACAAGCTGCAACTTTTTTCTTCAAAATCCCACTATAAGAAAAAATAATTTATGTGTTGCCTTTATTTGTCATATGCATGGTATATACCCACATAAAAATTTGAAACAATACAATATTTTACCTAATATAAGAAAGGAAATTAAGTGCAAATTGTTTTAGCTTTTGCAGTGTGATAAACACATTTAAAAACACAAATTAATTATTCAAATTAAGTCATATAAATGCAATTATGTATATGGTGTTTAAAGTACTTTCATATGTCTCAAAACCTTTATAAAACTAATAAAATGGGCCAACCTTTTTTTTTAAGACAGCACAAAAAACCTCTGTGACACATTTTTATTTGATGCATATTTAAAGATAGCTATGTTGTTTACCCACATGGTTGTGCATTATGGTTGTTATCTAAAATAAGAATATCAGAAAATAAAATTTAAACATGACCAACGTACAAAGAAGTAAAAAATTATTTCTTTTTAGCTTTTTTCAGTTCACTGCATAGTCTGGAGTGTGATAAATGCTAAATTACAAGTGCAAAATAATTATCAAATATATATGAAATTTGATCATTTATTAAGTTATTGCAATGCACATATAACTAGAAGGTGCAGTTAAAAATAATTTTAAATGTGATTTTCTGTATTACACATCCTGATCATTTCAGATCACACTGCATCTAGTTATTTATTAACACCAAGGTAAAGCAAGTCTAATTTTCTAAAACAATGTCCCCGTTACATTCTGTCACACAGTAACCATCGGTGTCTTCTGCCCTGTGCCCTTCGACCTTACTGTTAATCTCTCATCTAAGTGTGGTCTGAGATCCTTTACTAAAGCATCCTCCCTCCTGTGTAAGCATAATAGCTTGCAGCATTTTACTGTATAGCTCTCAACAGCATAATAGCTCTAAAGACAAAACAGACCAAACAGCGGTACGTTGTTTAACTCTCTTCATAGACTGCACATGCACAGAGTCCATTATCTACACTTTTCTTATCCTGAGGCTTTTGAAATTGTTTCAAGAAATACAGTAAGAAGTTCAGCTTCCCTTATATACCGATAAGTAGGCGACTATACGTTTTGTGTTAAACTACATCAATTATATTTGAATGTTAGAAACCACAGTCTTTGAGGATTATGGAGGCAAAGGGTCAGGATGAAGTGTAAACATTTCAAATAATTCCCAAGTTTCCCAAGGTCATTAATCTGCGGTTATTGCCACAGTGAGTGTGCAAAGATGAGGAAAAGTCAACAAACACTTTTTCTGCTGTTTTTCCGTCTCCTTTCACTTATGTTGCCATGACTGCACAGTTTTGAAAACATAAAAACTAAACTAATGCCCCCTAAATCTCAGCTCATAAAACACACTCATTGAAGTTTGTGGGAAAAGTCAAACATATCATGTGTCTGGCTTCAGTAGCAAGTAAGAAATGTTTTTTTGTGTGTTGTAATCAAATAAACAGGGTCTTGCTCACCAAGACCATGTTTATGTGATTACTCCAGTCTTTAGTGTCACATGATCCTTCAGAAATTATTCAGAAATGTATTCTTTTTATTATCAGTGCCATAAACGTTCAGTTTTCGAAGGTAACCCTGGTTCCCTGAAGACTAACCCCCTTTGAGCTTTAAGAAAAGGCCAATGAACATTGGTGTGCACTGACTGCATCACTACGTGAGTATAAGAGGGCACGGATGCAATGCACCTGCAGGATTTCGCTGAGGAGCAGAGCCGGCTTCAGTGCGACCCAGCGTCGTGGCAAGGGGATGTAACGTCTCCGTTCCCTCCTTCAGCGAACGAGGGTTACCTTCGTAACCTAGACGTTCCCCTTCAGTCGGGTCACTCCGACGTTACATGTGGGAACAGACCCGTGGAAAAAGCCACAACCCTGAGGCCACGTTACGCAGAGACCCCCATGCTGACAAGCAAGCATGCCAGCAGAGGAGTCTGCACGTAATCTTCCCAATGCCCAGGAGGCCAGAGAGAGCCCCACAGGGATGCCAGTTGGTTGGGGACGCGGAGCACATGTTTCTAACTTGCCCTTTCTACATGTGGAATTTTTTCAGTATATGGATAAGTTTATGGATATATATGAAGGGAAACACGGCCTTCTGGCTGGCCGTGGAATATAGAGATTTGTAGCCACAACCTACTGTGCGAAGGAGACCCAGTAGGAGCACAGTCAGGAGCTACTCGGCCTCTAGATCTGACAGCAGGGCAGGAGGACTCAGGTTCGCCTTATTAGGGGAACAACTGAGAAAAGCGCACGGATCCCGTGGGAATGGCGTGGTAGTATTGTAGCGTTCTCAGGCAATGATGAAGCGTTTTGATGCAAAGGTGTGTTTATTGTCGGCCACAACCCACGCCGTATATACAGTACCCCGACTTAAGAGAGAACCGCACTTGAAACAGCGAAGCACTCTCTGACCCAGTTTTCTCAGTTTCCCTCTTGTACACACCCGTGGAGCCTCCCTCCCAATACACCTGAACATTCAACACACTACCCAAATTCAAAAGGGAATAAAGTACAACATTAACATTAAACACTTACCCCCAGTTTCACAGACAAGGGATAAGCCAGTCCCAGACTAAATTGCATGTTGGAGCTGTCTCAGATGAAAATATCTTGCTCTGACATATCTTAAAACATGTCAGTGTCATTGTTCTGTGTTAAGATGCACACCTGTAATATTTTCTTATAAGGATTTTTTGTAAAAGTTTCTTAAATATCTCAATTTAACTAATGCCTAGTCCTGGCTTAAGCTAAGCCCCGTTTGTCAAACCGGGCCATTGTTTCCCACACCACAAGAACATTCTGAACACATTACACTACCAACCACGGCCAAAGAGAGGCCGGAGAGGTCTGACACATCCCATCTAGGAGCCAGACATCCAGGCTCCAAGATCGGGGCGCTGGTGCCAAATCGTGCCCATCCCCTGAGAAAAGAGGTCCTTCCTCACTGGGATTTTCCAGGGAAGGGCTGCCGCGAGGAGCATTAGGTCGGCAAACCAGGTCAGTGAGGACCAGTGTGGCACTACCAGCAGAACCTGCTCCTCATCCTCCCTGATCTTGCACAGGGTCTGTTCAAGGATGCTCACAGGGGGAAAGGCGTACTTGGGGCCCGGAGTTGTGTGCCAGTGCATCCCTGCAGAGGGGCGCCTCGGAGAGGGAGCAATACAGCTGGCAGTGCTCCAAATCAGCTGGACTACCTGGAGGTGGAGCCGCCATTCTCCAGGGTGGGTGGACTGCCGTGAAAGCTGATCGACTGCACGGTTGATTTCCCTGGGATATGAACAGCATAAAGCGGTTTCAGCCGTGTTTGACTCCACAGGAGCAGATGGCGGGCGAGCTGTGACATGCGATAAGAGCGAAGATCACCTTGTCGGTTGATGTACGCTACAGCCGCTGTATTGTCCGAATGGACCAGCATGTGCTTGTGGCGCAGCATTGGTCGGAAGCGACGCAGGGCCAGAAACAAAGCCAAAACCCTGCGCAATTGAATTTTTTCTGCCAAAGCAGTTGGACACCTGCACAGGGACCCGAGGCTGCTTGCCTGTTGCACACAGCACCCCAACCCGTGGAGGAGGCATCTGTGTCGACCACGACATGCCTGGCCACGGGCTGAATAGGCGGTGTCACTCCGGGGAACGCCAATCCGGAGAGTGCCACGGTGCCATGCCCATCTCGGGACTCGATCGTGTAACCAGCGCTGAAGCGGTCTTTCATAAAGCAAGCCCAGTGGTGTTACTGCAGCTGAGGCTGCCATATGCCCCAGGAGGAGTCCAGGCACTTCAGCATTGCCTATGCCCGCTCGTTGGTGAGGCGGGCAGCATGTCGACCGAGTCCAGCTCCATGCCGAGAAAAAGAGATCCACTGCACTGGGGAGAGTTTGCTCTTTTCCCAGTTGCCCTGAAGGTCCAGATGGCTGAGGTGCCACAGCACCAGGTCTCTGTCAACAGAGCCCGCGAGTGAGCTACGATGAGCCAGTCGTTGAGATAGTTGTAAATGGGACAGGCCAACTGGAAGTTCTGACAAGCTCGACCCTAGATGCAAACCACTCTTTTTTTTAAATCGAGAAATGAAAGTACATGTCTTCAGGTTGGCAGCTGCGAACCCATCCCGGTGCCAAATACACAAGCTTTTTCTGTTAGAATGTGCTTCAGGATGAGCATCCTGATTGGCAGCCTGTTTAGAAGGGGCTGATTCAGAGCTCGAAAAAAGTATAAAAACTTTAACATTGTCATAACATTTTGCAATATTACTGTTTGTCTGTATTTTTATTTTTTCAAATAAATGCAGCCTTGATGAGTATAAGAAACACCTTAAAAATATCTAAAAAATCTTACTGATCCCAAACTTTGGACAGGTACTGTTGCCATGTGGTTAAAAAGATGTTCACTATTAGCACTCTCAAATATTATTGAGATTCCAAAAAAGTAGGCTACATACAAATATATTATGTAAAGAAAAACTTTTATTTTGGATGCGATTAATCGTTTGACAACACTAATATTTATATAAATCATTTGAGGGATGTCATACAATATGCTTTTGAAAATACCATGAAATTAAGCAATAGTGACATCTATTGCTCAACTGCATCCAAGAAAGTTGCAGGATGAATCTCAAAGTTTTAACCAACAGCTTGCATTTGATAGCCTACTATTTGTGCCAAGAATGTGCAGTTAATGAGTGCATGAGAAGCGCGCTATCCGCTTACACTAAGAAAGAGCCAACAGGTTTAAAAGAGCCCTTGATTCAAGTTAAAGGTACTCAAGCCTTAAACCAAAACAAGCCTGTTCACTTTGCGGCACGAAAACTGAGAGCACAATGCCTGTCAAATGGAGTGTGACATTCCAGCGTTTTCTGTGGGAAAGCGGTAATTGCTTTTTTCAGTGTTTGGTCGTCGTTTGCATGGGCTGTGGATCCTGCCCAACCCACTAATGAGTGAACGAGCTTCTGCTGTGCTCACTGTGTCCTGACCGAGCTGTGCAGAAGAATCCGAGCTCGGCTTTCTTCATCGATCAGTCCGCTCTATCATTTTCGCAGAATGATGTTTTCAGCATCATTTTTATGCTTCCTCGTTGGTCTTCTAGGACTAGGAGGGACTTACGGTTTGGTGTTGATGGAAGATCGGGGAGAGGAACTGGAGGATAGAGACCTGAGCAATGCTATTTTGGACATGTTGCATATAAACAAATTGTCAGCGCCTCAGCAGGTGAAGCCACACCCCTACATGAAGCACGTTTATCAGTCCCTGGACGTGCAGGCAAGAGACCTGAGCGGTGCTGATGGGACTCTCGTGCAGAGCTTCCGGAGCATCGAAGGTAAAGGCTTTTTTTTATTATTTATTTTAACAAACTAAATAAAATCTAAAAACAAAGAAATACTTTTTTTCATTGCCAATTAATGTTTTACTTAATTTGAGATGTACTTTTATCTTAAAAAATATGAATAATGTAGCCAGTCTCACCAATGAAAATGTGTTGCGTTACTATTAATTTAACATCAACTCTCCTCCTATATATATATATATATATATATATATATACTTTATACTTATATGTATATATATATAAAGAAAGAGAACAAAGCAAAACAAAAACGTACAAAAGTCTAAATTGCAACACTGCAGGAAAATCACACAGTATTCATAACAAAATAATATTTGACTATTACCATTTTTATTAATATTTTAAACAGTTCTTGTTTTTATATTTTCTAATTTTCTATTTTTTAAATTTTATTTTTAATAAATTGTTTTTGTGTTTTGTTTTTCCATTAGTTTCAGTAATTTAATTAATTATTTAATTTAATTAATTCAGGCTTTTTAATTTATTATGTATAGGAATGATAAAAATGTAAAAATTTAGATTTCGGGGATTTTGTTAAAATTATTTAATTCACAGTTTAGTTACTTTTGTCATTTAAAAAAAAAATGTATACCTATATATCACGTATTATATTGACAAATAAAAAATAAAGAAATGTATATATACATTTCCACTCGGATCAAGACACAAACACAGGCTTTGAAGTGAAACAGAGCAGATTTATTCAAACACAGGGCTGAAACAGGGCCTACAAAGTTATATAAATACAGTCTACAAAAAGGTTCTGAATAATATGAAGGCTGCTATATATTGTGAAAC
Organism: Enteromius viviparus; assembly: GCA_032353835.1. Classification (NCBI taxonomy): domain Eukaryota; kingdom Metazoa; phylum Chordata; class Actinopteri; order Cypriniformes; family Cyprinidae; genus Enteromius; species Enteromius viviparus. The sequence continues at coordinate 15,774 of JAUCNO010007440.1, read as the reverse complement.
TGAAAGACTCTTAAAATATGTTATTTTCTAAATAAGACTCAAAGTATAGCACCCCAGGTTGGATCTGGTTCAACATGTCCCAGCTGAGTCCCTTCATGAGGGTAGCAGAGCTGGTCCTACTGAGGAAGACTCTTCATCACAAGCCGTTAAGTGTGACGGTCACAGTACACAGTCTTTCACCGGGACCAGAAAACCTGAGCATTAGCGGCCCTCTTGCAGAGCACTTGTTGAGTCTGGACCGGCTGCCTACATCAGGATATGATGTTTTCGACGTAACAGCTGCTATAACCCGGCCACTACAACACTCAGACATCTTGGGCTTCCAGCTGCGCTTCGGGGATGAGAGCGGCAGCTTGGTTCTCCATGAAGCCCTGACGCAGAGCCTCTACTGCTTGAACAGCAGCTCTCTCAGCCAACCTCTGTTGGTGGTCTACCGGAGCACGTCAATGGAGCACCAGCAGAGGGCGTCAGGAGCGAGCTCAGGGCAGAGGCACAGGCCGAGCTGTATGGCCAGCTACGAATATGACAGACAGCGAATACCGCTGAGGCACGGCAGACATGTAGCTGCATGCAAGCTGTACGTACAGCATGTCAACCTGCATATGAGCAAGCTGAGTCAATGGATACTACAGCCGTCCAATTTCAACATAAGTATTTGTAGGTATGACCTGTCTGTGTATAATAAACTAAAAAGATGAGTCGGGGGAGGATTACTCTAGCATTTTATAGTATTTTTACATTAAGTGTGTGTAATATACCAAAAAGATGGTTGACACAATGTATAAGTTGTATAAGTAACATACAATCCTGATGTACACAACTGATGAGAAAAAAACTAAGAACATAGTTATTTCAACAAAAAAAACTAACCAAAAAACAAACTTTTTAAAATATAAAATGTAACAGGGAATTCTGGGAATGTAATTTAATGGTTATTCCATGTAAATTATAGCTACATTATTTTTCCATTTTCAAAAACAGTATACTACTGTACTACTGTAAAATTACATGTGTATTTTTAACTGTAATGTCCAATACAGTAGTAGAGGAACTTACCATTAACCATTCAACAGGATTTTACATTAGCATTTTTACAGTATTTTACCATCAAATTATTTTTTAAGTGAGTGTAATATACCACAAAGATTAGTCAGGGAACTTGACAGTATGTAAAAGTTTCACTTTACTGTCACCTGTCCCCTCTAAGGGACACCTTACTGTAGTTTACTTCACTATGTTACAAATAAATCTAATCATGGCAAACTATATATTGTTAAATCAGTCTAGGTATGATCCTATCTGTGCATACAGATTTAACTTACATTTACATCTAAATACTGAAATTAACTTAACTTATGTAATGTTAATAGTGTGAAGTTTTGTATCTTTGTAATACACTGAACGGTTAACCACCAAATGCAGGTGATGATGAGAAAGTCACACGATGAACCAAAGCCCATCACAAACAGCTTTTAGAAGGAGCTCAGTGTCATTCACACCATCATGGTAAAGCATAAGAAACTGAAATAATGTGATAAAAATACATTTAACAACATTAAATGTAATAGACAGTCAATATTGCAGTTGCAATATTTTAATATTGCAGTCTTTTTCCATTAATTTTTTTTTTAGAGTGTGTAATATGTCAAAAAGATTAATCAGGGGACTTGACAATATGTATGAATTTAGTCACATGCTAATGAAAACACATACTGATTACAGAATTAATTTTATAACGATAGTGTGTGTTTCCCTTGTGAAAAACAAGTGCACTTAATTTTATTAAAATTAATTTTATTAAAATTGCTCTTGTAGTCTACTTCAAATCTTTGCAGATAATATAATATTAATTAAATAAATAAATGGAACATACATATGTACACTTTTAAAAAATGCCAAATAAAAAAATTACTTTAAAATACATTTTAAATAATTATGTTATTTATATAATTTTATTAATATGATATAAATATTTTGTCAGGCTTAAAAGATGTTATAATTAGAAATATATTTAATCACATGACATACAAGGAAATTAGTTTATTTTAACTTTAAATTAATTTTTTTATTTTTTTTTTTATTTTAATGGCTCATATTTAGAATTATATATATAATATTTCAAAACAAAGCAAAAGCAGCCTAATAAATAGCTAAAGATGGACTAAGTGGGTTAAAGAAAAAACTTTGAGCTCAACTAATTGTGTTTAATATATATATTTGGTTTTAAATGGCCTAATGCAATTGAGTGATAAAGTACAATTAAAGCAGCTTGATAGAATCTAAAGCTTTGACAAACTTTTCTTGGTTTGATTTGCTTTGGTTAGTTTTAATTTGATGGTGAGATTGTAGTCAACACTCACTTTAATAAAGTAATAGAGTTGGCAGTTACTTCTGGCATGGCATGATTGTAAATGCTCCTCATACAGTATGTAGACCGGAAAGTCTCCAGTGAGTCGATTCATCATAACGGGGCTTTTCTTGGAAAGTTACTCTAATGCTGTCATTTCATTTGTAATGTTCATCTGTAAGGATGTCCTTGTTGTTTTTAATATGAATTTACCTGTTTAAATACTTCAAACACTTTCAAAGTAGCTTCTCTTCCTCAAAGCATGTCAATTGTAGACAGCCCTGATATTGCAAAAAAATACATATTGCATCATGTATTCATTGCATCTAACATACTAAAGAAATATGTCCTTCCGTTTCTGGCTTTTTAGAGGAATCTGTTTGAAAGGAATATCTGCGTCATCTATGTCTGCTCAGAGACATCGAAAACACCATGAAGAAAATGATTTACAAAGGTGCATTCGATTTTCTCAGCAGCTTTTCATGCTTATGAATGACAATTGTGAGTCTTTGTTTTGAATATGCAGTTGTTGTGACGGATGTTGACCTTGAAACTGTTTTCATATATCTTCTAGATTAAACTGCACTCCTCAGGGCCTTTCATCTCTGATTGTGATGTACAGCAGCGACACAGCGGACATTATTATAAAACAGCTAAAGGATATCACAGCAGAGAGATGCGTGTGCCAGCCGCCTGCTCGATGAAAGGGAATGCAAAAAATCAAACAGTTTGGGAAGTAGCTCAGTTGCAGAAAAAAGTATGTGAACCCTGAATTGCTTATATATTTCCTTTGACTAAAAGGTCTGACAGTTTGCTCACATTCAGGTCATATGAGATGTTGATGAGTTTGCTTGTTCATCAGATTTGGAGAAATTTATCATTACATCACTTGCTCACCAAAGGTGAATGGATGTTAAATGGGTGCCGTCAGAATGAGATAATCATAGATAATCAGTGACTACGTTTACATGCAGCCAATATCCGGGTTATGATCAGGTTAAGGTCGGTATTCGAGTTTCTGAGTTGATCAGAATAACCCGTTTACAAGCATAATTAGAAAGAGTTACCCCTAACTTGCATAACCCTATTTAAATGCGGACGTTGGGGTAGCGTCAGGACGTATGGACTACGTCAAGACGCAATATGCGTCATTTCTCGTTCTTCTTGTTTCGGTATCCGTGAAAACAACAACATGTTTCCCAGTTCGGAAGAGATAGCGACCGCGTTTGTTTGCGCTTTAGTACGCCGGTGTTCTGGCGCATACAAGACGTCTCGCTACTCAAAAGACCAAGATTCCTTGCGAACAGAGCATGCGCAGAACACACGCTTTAATGGGGATATCCCGATATGCGTTTACACGACCAAACATTCGGGTTAGAAAAGGGTTACCCCAGGTCTAGTAACCGGGTTTTTAAAAACCCTGTTATGAGCAAATCCGGGTTTTTGGCGGCGTTTACATGCCCGTGCGGAACCGGGTTATTGTGAATATCCGGGTTTTAAAAGGGTTACTGGCTGCATGTAAACGCACTCACTGTCCCTGGGGCCCCACAGAAGATCTCTCCTCGTGGGGTATCAGTGATGCTAAGAATGCTGAATTATTAGCCCAGAACTACACGGGAGGAGCTGGTCAATGCTGTGAAGAGACCTGGGACCATCGTTTCCAAGATAGATAGATATATAGATAGATAGATAGATAAAGAGAGAGAGAGAGAGAGAGAGAGAGAAAGAAGAAAAAAAAAAATTGAAATGAGAAAATGTGATTTAATTGGCAAACATGGTGTGCTACAAATTCAAACAAAAAACAATTGCAGGAGGGGCATTAAAAACCAATCAGTGACACTTGTGCATTCTTCCTCTCTTGCTCTCATAGAGTATTATATATCAGTGTCCTGGCTGAGAGATGCTTCACATTGAAGTTGGTGTTACTTTACTGTAAGCGATCCATCTGGTAAAGCTGGATTACAATCGATCATCAAAGGCCTGAAGCTGCTTGAGTGGGCTTTTATTGTGGTTGTGTGTGCAAAGGTCACCTTTAACAGTTTGCTCTTTGCACCCACGTTGGCTAGCGATGACAAGAAAAAGAAGTGATGTGAGCAGTCAATCACACTAGCGGTGAGCTGTTCCAGTATGTGCTTTGTCATAGCGGTACCAAGCAAAGGTTTGGTTACCGACTGAGCGGGAACAAGGCTGCATTCACTGTACAGGTGGAAAAAAAAGCCCCTGTCCCAAATACATATACAGTGATTTGAATGCATATAATATGAACTGTGATATGTTTGTCATTTCTGAATTAAATGTAATTTTGATATATTTGAGGGTTCAAAAATATCTTTATGATAACTGTTACTCTGTATACAAATAATTTTCAAAGGAAAAAAAAAATAATGATCATTGGTCTACTTAACTCCATGTCAGGTTGTTGTTTCTTTGTAATTATTTGTGAAATGTATTACCAAGAAAATCCAACAATTAGATTTTAAGAAAATGGAAGATTTTTTTTTTGTGGTTTATTAAAAGTTAAACAAAGTTAAAATCTCACAAATATTAAAAACGCCATGTTGTCATGTGCTGTCAACATGAAGAAAAAAATGTTAAACACAAAATATAGAGCCCTGCAGATCATCAGGATTGAATCATACTCAGTAAATTTGACCTTTGTAAGACATTTCAAGGTTATTTCACTTTCAATTAGTAAAATATATTGTAAAGAGTACAATAGTGCAAGTACAACTATATCAAATTCGTAAAAAAAAAAAAAAAAAATCATGTTCCACTTATTAGCTATATTTAATGCATTAGCAAAATTTAACAACGACTAATACATTTGTTAGAGTATTTAAAAATCTTTCTTTACGTTAGTTAATAAAGTTATCTTAATGCACAATATTGTTTTTTTGCCGATATCCGATATGCCGATATTTTTCAATTCATTTGGGCTGATACTACGGAAGTTCTAGGCGGCCATGTATAATTTTTTTTTTTTATTTAATTTTTTTTTGTTTCTCGTGATCACGTCTTATTTTTCTCGTGATCTCGACATAACAAAAGTTGTTATGTGTTGTTAAAAGTTGAAAACAACTTTTGTTATGTCGTGATCACGAGAAAATTAAGACGTGATCACGAGAAAACAAGACGGGAAAAAAAATTAATACATGGCCGCTTAGAACTTCCGTACGATACTAATGCCGATATATTTTCTTTTATTTGAAAACATATTTTTTCAAATCGGGGCACTTCCATTTTTTTTTTTTTTAAAGCCCATATCAGCCGATTCCTATATCAATCCAATAATATTGTGCATTCCTAAAAAATAGAACTGTTGATTTAATAACATTAATGAAAACAACTTTAGATTTGAATAATGTGTAAATATTAGAATCAACATCAGCTAAGGTTAATATATTTTTACACTCTGTCATATTCTGTTAGTCTCCAGTTAAATAGTTAAAACCTTGGTACAAAGCGGTATGTATTGAAAATATAATACTTTCATTTCTGGTGACCTTATTTTCATTTGCCTCAAATGAAATATGTGGTTTGGTCTGAGGTCTACAGTCAAACTTATTCTCAACCCTTTGTGGTGGGATGCTGCAAAAAGACTTTGTATTCGAGGCGTGAAGTGCAGTGATGTGTGTGTAAATCTGCTGATTGGGAAAACACGAGAATATTTAATTTGTTCAGCAGCATTTGGAGGCTATTCTGCGGTAGAATATAATTTTTCAAAATTAGGAGCACTTGGCACTTTAAATTGGACTCATTTGCCTTGGTTTTAATGTGACTCTGCTGAGCAAACAACGGGACATCATCAATTTAATGTGCCTGCAGCAGGTGGGATTCTTTCCTATAGATATTGTGGGCTCAAGGCATTCTTTAAACATAAATCCAGCTGGATGTCGAAAATCCACTGGAAAACCAGTGGAAATTAAAATGACTCATCAGTACTTCTTCTATTGCCTGGAGGTCCAAGGCACCAGATTAGTGTGTTTGTGTTTTGGAAACAAGCGGTTTCCAAATGGCAGTCTTGTCATACGTATCAGAAAATGTGATTGGCTGACACATCCATGATTTGAGAGGCACTACTGAAATTAACACTATTCTGAATTTCCACACATTTCTGAAATACAGGTGAATATATTTTGAGTGCTGTCAAATGAAATAATCTTGATTAATCACATCCACAATAAAGGTTTTCGTTGACATAGTGTTTTCTGTGTATATTTATTATGTTAATACATACACCTGCATGTATATATTTCAGAAAAAATATTGTCTAAATATAAACTGTATGTTTTTGTGTGTATATATATATATATACACACACACATTATAAATATACACAGAACATACACATATATAATAAGAAATGTTTACTTTTTTTGTTTTGTTCTGTTTTATGATGTGGAATATAGTACTTGGGTCATGTGGATCACTTTTATTTTTTAATTTTATTTTTTAAATGTACAGTAGGAGTTTGCAGTATGCATTTAAAAACAAAAACAAACAAACTACAGTTAGTTTCTGGGCTTTTAGCACCAGCGGTGATTTAGATTAGATTTAGATTTTGTGTGTTTTTTGTTCTGGCATCCTGGCTGCTTTAGGCCTAAGCTATTATAGATAAGATCCCTTAAGTTGCAAAGACTAAAGTTTAAAAAGCAAAGAGATATTCTTTATAAAAGTTATGACTTGTCCACACCTCTATAAAACGGCTCGTTTAAACACACCCAGTTTTCTACATCACAGAGTTGTTGTTTTTTTTTAAACACCGCCCAAATGTTTACACCAAGAAGCTATTATTCTCACTGTAGTGTTGCTGCGGGCGCCATGTTCTGGAGACGCTGTGTTTCATTGTGAATATAAAATTACTTTCTTTGTGCTTCCAAAAGAGGACACGTCTAGAAATCATTGGTATCAGTTGTATATACAACACTGTTCTAGAACAGTTCAGCCCAAATATTAGAGTGTGTTCAGCACAATTACGAAGCACTGATTCCTAAAACCTGGAGAGCAGTACAGTATATGCTGGCTGTGCAGAGAGACTACTGTATAAAGTGGAGCAGTTCTGCGAGGACAGTCGGGCACTTCTGACTCACAACTTTTAAGTAAGTTAAGTTTTCTTATTAAAACAAACTGCTACTTACTATTCAAACATGAGTTTTGAGCAGTGAAGGCAGATATGGTGTTATGTTTATGAGGTGCCATGCTGTGCGATGCGTTAAAAAACAGTAGTAAACATTACAATCATTAATTATGTCCACACTGGATGCAATCAGTGTTGTGCAAGTTACTCCAAACTGTAATACATTATATATTACTTGTTACTGTTATTTAAAAGTAATTCCTTACATTACAATATCACTGATTCAAAATTGTAATGCGTTACAAGACTCCTGTATTACTTTTGAGTTACTTTCACCAAAATAACTACAGAGAGTGCGCCGTTAGTGCAGCTGAAGAGTTCTGCAATCAAATACACGCAATAGACTAAAGCTTGTCACAGCATCAGCAAAAGTAGCCTAATTACCAGGAATATGTCAGAGGAAAACAGTAGGAAGATATTTCAATTATTTAGTGTCACAAAGATACATTTCCTGAATCGCCATCTGTGATGCACCTTAAGTCATCTTTATTGATTAAAATTATAAAAAAAAATTTTTTTCAGCGAGAGCGAGATGAATTAAATAAATCGCTTTACACACACACACACACACACACATATATATATATATATATATATATATTAGAAGCTGTCCTTTAGTATTCATTTACAAACCTGTACACCACAAATGGATAACATGTTAATATTTTTTATACATTTTATACGTTAATCTTGTGACGTGTTCAGAATGTTCTTGTATTGTGGAAAACAATGTGTTTAATGTTTATATTGCACTTTATTCCCTTTAGCGTTTGGGAAGTGTGTTGGATGTTCAAGTGTATTGGGAGGGAGGCTCCACCCCCTAGGGTGTGTTTATAGGAGGATACTAAGGTAAACGGAGTCGCAGTTTCAAGTGCGGTTCTCTCTTAAGTCGGGGTGTGTATGGCGTGGGTTGTGGCCGACAACAGCCTGAATAAACACCCCTTTGTATCAAAATGCTTGGTCCTTGTCTGAGAATGCTACAATAGCTTGTGTCGTGGTGTTTTTTGAACAATAAAAAATTAGTCCCGTTGTAACGCAAGCATTACTGAACATGTAGCAACTACAATATTACTGAAACCTGATTAGTAATGCCTTACACTACTGCATTACACCAAAAGTAATATATTACTGTAATGTATTACTTTTGTAACGTGTTACTCCTAACACTTACAATGATGGATCTCAACAATGCAAAACTTCTCCAGTGAATGTGAGCCAAATCTTGGATAAACCATCATTGTTTTTTTATTGACCGAGACACAAACTCTCAGACGGTGAGCTTCCCTTCCTAAGTACTAACAGGTGTGTATCAGCGAAAGACTTGCATATGATAATTCTACACAAAAAAAGTTCAAATCGTAGCCAAATGCAAACCAAGTCAAGTATCTGAAGCTGCTTAGTTGTCAGAAATAATAGGAATCTTGAAGGTCACCCGGTTAAGTTTTGCCCCATTGCTTGTGGAAATCTTATTAAAATCAAAATGCATGTAGGATATGTCAATTTCCAACAGATTTCAACAGGTCCAATGTAACTCCCCATTCATTGCCAACCATATAAACATCACCCACACTGCTGTATACAATGAATGTGCTGTGTAGAAGTTTGTGCTGTGTAAAAATACATGACTGCATAGTAGGAGAAACCAATGTATATGTTAGAAAAATTAATAAGCAGTCTATGGTAAATTTACACAACAATGTATTAACGGAAACGTTTTCCTTTTGCATTTGCAACGTTGTCAAAACTATATTCGCAAAAACAACAAAAAACGCTGTATGTTGCATGCTTGGCCAGTAGTTGGCGGTGTGACTATGGTTTTGCTTAGAGCCAGAACGCAGTAAATACACATGATGTGGAAGCTTTTACAAATTTGCATAGTTTTAGTTTACACTGAAACAATAATGGTGACGTTTGCAACAATTTGCCCCCAAAACGAATGTAAATGAACAGGAAAAAAGTTTCATGTTCTTAGCTTAAACGGTGTTGTGTAAATGCCCCCTTAAACTTAGCATTCACTACAGTAAACTGCCTTGCTTAGTTTAAAGTCTCCCCAACTCTGAAACTCAGGAATCAAAATAACCTCAGAGCTTCCTAGTTGTAAATACAACTTGAGAGGCTGTCACGTGTGATAGTGTGTGAAGGTGTAGCTGGTAGATAGGTGTAGTTTCCTTCATGATAATATCTCATTGTGGGTGTGGTGGTGGTCTGATGACAGGACTCTTTGATGAGATAAGAACCTAAAGCTGTTTAATTGCACCGATCACTGTGGTTACCAGTCATTACAAGGTGTCGTCCCATAGTTTTATTTCTAAATTGAGGTGTTTTAACCCGTTTAGTCTAGAAGGTGAGGGGTTAAGTGAGAGCCATGCAGGTGAAGGAGTAATGGTGGGTTTGCTGGGTTTATAGAAGCAGACTCCACCGCACTCAGCAACTTTAAGGTTCCTTGCTCCAAGCTGCAAATTCACATCAGGTTTATTTCCAACACAGCAGCAGCGCTGACACTGTCATTTTTGCTAATAAATAAAGTAACTCTGATGCAAGAAATGAACAAAATCCGTCTTCTACAGGACAAAAAGAGATTAAAGAACATCATTCAATGCAACTGACTCAGCCAAAAAGAGTCATCAGGTAAGAGCTGCGCGGAGAGTACCAAGAATTAAAACAGCAGCTGCAACTTTTCACATCGCAGCTTTTCAATGGTGATAAATCCAAAATTTGTTGCAACCTAAATATAAACAGATGAGTGTACGCAAAGATGGATACACCATAACCGTGTTGTTGAATTCAAATGTGTTTTTCTGCTTTCCTGTAGAAATATATTATGCAAAGCTGTCAAAGAGCGGTGGGTACACTTTAAAAAAATAGCTGTGATTTTAACAGTAAAAAACTAAAAATGCTACGGAAAAAATGTTAAATGGTTAACGGTAAATTCCTGTAAAATGTACAGGGAAAAAACATAAACCGACATTCCCAGAATTGCCTGCATTGCATTTCAAATTTTGTTTGAATTAGATGTTTTTTATTTGAAATAACTTCTTACTTTCTTCTTAGTTTTTTTTTATCAGTTATGTTTATTAGGGTTGTGTGTCACATGTAATGTTAAATGAATGTTTATTGCATATTTCAGTTAACTGAGTCTCACCATGATGGAGTTTAGTGTGAATGACACTGAGCATCTTCTATATATATATGTTCATATTAAAAAAAAACTTGTGATGGGCTTAGATTCATCATGTGACTTTCTCATCACCTTCTGCATTTGGTGCTTATCAGTGTATTTCAAAGCTACAAAACAGATGTCAGTACTTTAATAGCTTGGTATATTAACAATTGTATCGGTTAATGAAATTACGGTATTTAACTGTAAATTTAACGTAAAACAAAAACCATTGTTACCATATTTTTTACGCTCACATTCCGGCAACCACAGCTCCCAGTTTTTTAAACGTAAATTTTACAGATTTTTTGTTTATAATGTACATATACAGTACCATACATTTAAACCATTTCCTATCAGGTTGGAGACAGTTCCATCGTACAGGCATTTTGAAGACCGTAAGGGAACTATTAAGTCAAATTAGTCTGTCCCAGCGGTGTGTCTGACAGGACTAAATGTCTTTAAAATGTTTAAACTGTAGTCAGATTTTACAAGGAGCAGAGGGAAGAAAGAAAGTTTATGTTTGAACATTTCTCTACGGGTGAAGTCTAACCACAGGGGTTAGAGAGTGAAACAACCTCTTAAAAATGCAACAGTCTCAAGGCACCTTAATGGATGAGATCATTCATCTGCTTTTGCAGGAAAGGAGTGATGCTAATTTGTTCTGTTAATGTACATTTACATGCATACTAAAGGAAAATAAACTATAAAGGGACCAATTGAGGGAAATACTAGCATATGAAACCGTGGCAGGCATTAAATCGTGGGTATATAGGAAAATGAGAATATTATAAGTCGTACAGTAAATGGACTAATAATTTCCACTAAGCTTGTAGTTTAAAAGGTTCCTGAGGCTGGTGTGAATGAGCGTATGGCTTGGTGCCATCAAACTGAAAATGCAACCCATCTCAATAAGACTTCAACAAGTTTAGTCAGAGTACACTGAAAAGTTAAAACAGACTATTAGTCAAATAGTTTAGCTCACATGAAAAGTTCCGTTTATTTTCATGGATGTAGGATTCGCAGATTTTCTCAGTTTTTATAACAGCTTGGTTGCAGGTAACATTGCACTTGTACCATCCAAAATACACCATAAATGTGCAGAAGGCAATCAAATGAAAGTACTGATAAACTAAAAAATAAAAGTGTGATTAAAAACCAGTATAAAATCCTATGCTGGGTTTGTGTCAATTTTTAAGTTCATAGAACTTTATTTTAGTTTTTGCTGTTGCAAACAATATAAATTACTTTTCTCTCTCTCTCAAACAAGTGTATAAAAGAAAACACTAAAAATCGACAGCAAAATTATTCACACAGGAAACAACGACAAACAATCAGTAAAAGAAGAAGAAAATCCACAAGATGGTAACAGTCAAGTCCATATGAAATCTGCAAGTTGCGTTCCTTAGTATAAAACTGCATTTGCAATTTAAAAAGAACAGTCATTTCAAGAAATGATATCAAATAAATGATATTCAGTAGACACTTTACAATGATAGATTACTGCTTCAGACACAAGCAGTTAAGAAAAACTATGGAAGTCCAGAAACAGGAAGAATTGTTTTGAACATACACACAGTAGCTACATTTCTAAAGCATTTCACACCATAGTCAATTCTCTGCAAGGCTTTTAAATGCCCAACATATATTAAGTAGCATAACGAAGCAATGTAAACTGTGTTTGCTAAATTCACCCCCATAACTATGATTTAGAAAACACCTGGCTAGTAAATTGTTTCTGCACTTAACCAATTAGTAAACACATATAAAACATCATTAAGCACAACAGCCAAAGTATGTGATCAGGCATCTCATAATACAAGCATTAACGCTAATTTATTAGTTTCTTACAGGTTTGTGAGGTCATGGTTAGTGCTATTGTTCCTTTACTTTACCTGCTATTCTTACTCTGACATCCTGGCAGGAATGTGTTTAAAAGCTCTTTGGATTCTGGGGGTTGTTCACACAAACTGCGCTTTTGTGGTCAACGTGAGATGCTGCACAATAGTATCTTACTGCAAAGATGTAACACTGATGAATGGAAAAGACTGCAGGGCTGCAGGGCAGTCATACTTATTTTAACAATTTTTATGTGCTAAAAAAACTCTGTTCTGTTTCACACTGCAGACAACTCCTGTTCATTTATTTTGGGACTATATATATATATAATAGCTTTGGTAAATAAAATTTTAATGCCAAAGTAATTACAATAATTTAGACACTTTGTTTCAGAGTAATTCTGAAATAAAAGCTTGCAATTATGAAAATGTTACGAGATCAAATTATGAGGTAAAAGTAGAAATAAAAATACAAATTATAAAAAGTTTAAATAATGACAAAAAGTCCAAAATCTCATATTATGAGAAAAAAATTTCATTGAAACTGAGAGTTTTTGAGACTTTTTAATCTCAATTTTCAATTATAATAATAACTAAATATTTTATTTTAAAGTTGTAATTTCGTCTAAGGTAGGGACCATTATTCAAAATGATGACAAATCAAAATATTGCAAAAATTGGTCATAACCTTTGTAATAATTTATGTTTTAATTTAAGCCAAAACGAACATATAAAGTCATAAACAGCTGAAATTGTGACAAAATGTAACCCTTAAATGCATACTTCAAGTCTTTAGAGATTCTCCCTTCTTCATTTTTGAAAGTTAGACAACTTTTTTAGTATTCCTCATTATAAACAATATAACAAGAAAAAAAAAAAACAATCAAATACAAAAGAATGCCTGTTTTCTGATTAAGGATTTTTTTTGGTAAAAAGTGTATAGGGTCACTAGGTATGCACAGTAAATGTGTTTTTTTTTCTGTGCAACTATATAAACATATCTGATGACTCAACATGTGCAATGCATCTTTATTCTTTGAGGTGGCACTGTTTGATACACAATGATGATGTAACGTGTCACTCATAACTACTGCAGGCATAAAACAAAAAGAATATAATCAGCAAAAATTGAACTGGTTTGAATGGCTTTACTGCAGAGCAATTACTGTACACGATGTAATATAACTGTCACAGCCATCTGATGCCGGAAGTGGTGAATAAACTGCCAGTTATCAAAATATTGATTGATATTGAGAATATGGTTGAGATCGTGAATATGGGTATGCTGAATGTACTGTGGATGTGCGTTCTGACAATGACAGCGGTGGTCAAATCATCTGCTTAAATTGAACCCTTTTAAGTTTCGAAAGGTAAAAAAATGCTTTTTTAAATTCTTTTTGTAACTGACCTTAAAACATAAGAAGAGTTTTTTTGCTATTGCAGCAGTGGAGATCCAACGTTGCTGGATGTATATGTCTGGGTTGCTAAAGACCAAATGCATTTCAGGGTTAACTTGTCTCATAATTCTAGCTTTTCCACCCCTTCCCCCTCATAATTATGACTTAATGTAGTAATTAATTTGCCAAAGCATTATTTTCTTATTATAGGTTTACATACATCAAAAGGTTACAGTAAAAAAAACTGGAGTTACCCATCAACACACACACACACACACACACACATCAGCAGCACTTTCTGTTAGGTAAATATGAATGAATCAAAGTCATTGTTACAGTTTGGAGTTTGAGTTTTGTAGATCAATGATATTTTTGATGCAAATATGGCCTACTGCCATGTGTAAATTTTTTTTATTATTTAATATGTATAGTATTACTATACATTTTGAAGTCTTAATAATTTTACAACTCCATTTACATTGACTATGCAGTTTTTTTGTATAGACTGGCTAAAATGTTGCACTCGAAAAATGCTGCTATTATAAAAGCATAACGTTGCTTTGTTTACATGCCTGCTCGAGAGTGCAGTGTGAAACAGGCCTAATGTTACGAAATTTCTTTAGCAATACCACGTAGGAGAAAAGGATCAAAACAGCGAGTTGAGATCAACACAAACCTAAATTTGTCAGGCTTAAAGCTCTAATTCAGCAAGCTGTTTAAGACATAAAGTTAAAACGCAACCATGACCATACATGTTTAGGCATAAGCAAAGACACCGTTTTGATCCAGCAAAAAGAACATTGAACAGAACCTTGATATTGCTTATTTCAAATCTTTTAAAACATTACTTTTGCATAATATAAAAGATTTAGAGGGTGTTGAAACAAGAAGCTCATCACCCACTAGATGATGCTGAAGTGATGAACTGTTTGCTCTGTAAATGTTTGACCATGATTATATTGACAATAATGATGATCAGAAGAAGTCTGTTTCTGATTCTGAAGTGTGCAGGACTCAGGGACAAGAAGGCAAGACGTGCCTATAATAATGTAACTATGACCTTTTAATGTCCCCTGAAGGATCAGGTGAAAACTTCAGCTCTTAATCATTATCTTCTACCAGTCCTGTCTTTTTATCCATTAAAAAAAAAAAAAAAAAAATCAGAAGTTCTTGAAAATTTCCAGATCCTTAGCTGGTACTGGTGTGTCCTTCTTCCACTCATCCTCTGGATAGGTGTCAAAGTTAGATGTGTCGCCCTCGTGAGATACCTTGGGAACTATGGGTGGCTGTCACAGCAATGAGAAAAACTCATTAAAACGCTTCAGATACAGTAAAATACACATTATTATTCAAAAGTGTGCAGTCAGTAAATAAATTCATCTTTTTGATCATTAAATTGATCAAAAGTGGAAGTATTCATCAAAAAATCTTTAAAATCGTATCACAGTTTCTAAATGTATTACTGTTTTTCCTCCTCCTTAAAAATTAGCATATTAGAATGTTTTCTGAAGGATCCTGTAAAACTAAAGACTGGAGTAATGGCTGCTGAAAATAAGACTTTGCCATCACAGGAATGTTTTAAATCTGAAAGTGCACGTTGTATAGAGGTATTCTCTCTCCAAAGAAAGAGTTGACTCTGAATCACTGAAGCGATTTGTTTTTCAAACGAATCCCAATCCGTTTCATGTTGACAACAACAAGAAATATTAGCATATATGGCGCCTTTCCACTACACAGTACCAGCTCGCCTTGGCTCGACTTGACTCGGCTCTATTTGGTTTTCCACTGTGTAAAAGTTCCAGGAACTTTTTTTCGTTACCGCGTCCGGCGAGGTTCCAAGCGAGCTGAGGCGATACTAAAATGTGACGTGAAAACACAGCAGACTGCTGATTGGTCAG
>JAUCNO010007298.1:0-53883 GCA_032353835.1 Enteromius viviparus | reverse complement strand
CTTCGCGTCGGGTCCTGATCACACTGTCGGGGCTTATTTCTGCGATAACTACCGGCTGCCTGTACATTATCCCTTACATAACAAGAGTTCATATTATGTGTTGCTCTTTATATCTTTTCAATGTCAATAGCCAACATACAAAGGTTTGTGTTTGCCAGGTGCATTACCATAGAGCTTGACTGAGTAGGAAATGAGGAAGTCCAGAACAAACGACAAGCCACGTGCTACAGTACACAGCGTGAAACAATCCTCTTACCTCGTAGATGTTGGGGTGCCACATCTTAGTGAGGAATCTGAACGTGGGTGGGGAATAGGGGTAATCGATCGGGAACTTGATGCGAGCCTGCAAAACACAAGACAAAAACAGTGGTTAGGACTATCAGAACATTACTTCAACCCATTAATGTTTGATTTGAATTGAATTTTGAATTGATTATGCTTTCAGCTACCAATAAGGCTGTTTTCACACTTGTTTCTTTGTTTTGTCTGAACTAAAGTTCAATTTCAACCCCCTCACCCACTGGTCTCTTTTCACATTCTATTTGTGTTTGTCTGCAACAGATGCATCACAAGAAATGTGATAAATGCAAGCTGCTTTCCAAAAGCACTTTATTCAGAGACAAATTTTGAAAAATGTATAACATCAAAATGTGAGGTTGTCAAACTTTGTGAGAACTCCAAATACACTGTGGTATACATAACATGTTAAACTTGTCTGAAAAAGGTATATCCTAGGTATAAATCTTAAACTTTTTTTACCAGTCTTTAGTGAGCAGAACGATAAGAGATTTTGGTCTACCGTTTTAGTTGCGGTTGAGATGACGTGACATTGTGTGTGGTGTGGAATTGGTTTGGGTATAGGAAAAGTGATACGAATAAGACTTGATTTGTAAGGTATGCAAGAGCACCGTTTTAAGCAAGCGGTGGAAACAGTACATTCTAAAACCCTTAACGTTGAAAACGCTTAATGTGACTTAACGCACCTAAAAATTGACGAGGGAAGCCCAAATTGCTATCAAACCTTCCTTGTAATAATCACTAACTATTGTCAAAAGAATGAGCCCATATTCGACAGATAAAGTGAATTTCACGTTAAGCGTTTTCTCCCTCATAGAAGTCCATTCTAAAGATACAACATAATGTGGCTTAATATACCCTAACAACGACCAGGAGAAACCAAACGTCTGTCCAATTTTATTTATTATAAAGACTTGTCACTGTCAAAAGAGCAAGCACTTATTCAGTTTAGAAATTTAATAATATCATGTTTAGTGTTCACGCCCTTGGCCATTATAAGGAAACAGCTTAATGTGAAATTATTCACTTTATCTGTTGAATATAGGCTAGTTCTTTTGACAGTAGTTAGAGATTATTGAAAGAAAGGTTTGACAGAAATGTGGGTTTCCCTCGTCGTGCTTTAAGCCACGTTAAGCGTTTTAGAATGTCCTGTTTGTACTATGTTAGTACCTGTTGTTCTGAGAGAAAGAAATATTAAACTTACAGTATGGTTGTTTTTTTACTAAAAGTATTGCTGCAATTCAGTTAAAAAAAATTACATTATATGTATACATAGTTATATAGTTTCTTTGTGTTAAAATTTTTATCTATGCATTTTCAGATACAAATTGCTATATTGTGATGTATATCGTTATCGAGGTAGAAAATTGCTTCTACTGTGATAAAAGATTTTGGTTATATCGCCCACCCCTAGTACTGTAAATGTCTCTTTCTGTATTTTTAAAAATACATTTCTATTTTACACCATTTTTCTGTGGTGGAACTACTAGAAATGTAAAAATGTTCTTATACTTTATAACGTTTAGCTACACATATCACCTTGTAAAAGAAAATCAGCAACACTTAATAATAACTATGAATCATTAGTTAAGCATTAGTAAATAGTCAGTTCATCCTTTATAAAGCATTGTTCCATCATTAGTAAGCAGTTTATAAATACAGCTATAAATGCCTTGTTCTTGATTTATAAGCATATCTAAATGTACAAAGGAGATTTAAAAAAAAATACAAACAACACAGAGGGATACAGAACTATATATTTCAAGATGCAAAACAATAAAAAACACTTCTATGAAACTGAAGGTTTGTTTTTCATTTTTCAAATGTACAGTTGTACAGTTACATTTTATACATCTTGAAAAAATATGTCTGTGTTCTGGATCCCTGTTGTTTTTGCTTAACTGTACTGTTTAGAATGTAAATTAGTCTTTACATCTGCTTTATAAATGCTTTACAAGGAATAAATAGTAATCAATTTGATGAGCTCACAAACACAGCCGTCTGGCAACTACTAAATACTTTATAACTACCTGATTTAATCATGAATTACAGCAGAAACATGTGTTAGTAAAGCATTTATTAACACACTAAACAACTATTATCATGTGTCTAAATAATAACATTTATTAATGTTAATTTTAATATTTATTAATAATTTAGTTAGACTTTCTAAATTGTCTTGTTAAACACTGATAACTCCTAAATAACTGGTTTGTAAATAACGTAATAATTTTAAAAAATGATAAACGGATTATAAATTAACTATGAAAATACAATTATTAAAAATTATACATATGCTTAAAAGCAAGGCATTTATAGATGCACTTGTAAACGGTTTACTAATGCATAATAATGTTGGAACAATGGTTTATAAATTATAAAATGCTTACTAATAACTAGCTAATCTTTCATAGTGTGTAGTTATTATAAAGTGTTACCAAAAAAGGATTATGCAGATTCTTCCAACCCATTAAAAACATTTTAGTGCTGCTTGACAATCTAGCCATACACTCAGTTCAAAACAATCAACAGCACAGTGGCCTCGGCCCGTACAGCACAGAGAGATTTCTTATATACAGCGG
This sequence comes from Enteromius viviparus, assembly GCA_032353835.1. Taxonomy (NCBI): domain Eukaryota; kingdom Metazoa; phylum Chordata; class Actinopteri; order Cypriniformes; family Cyprinidae; genus Enteromius; species Enteromius viviparus. The sequence goes on along the minus strand of JAUCNO010007298.1, from coordinate 51,004 downwards.
CTTTGGAGGATTCTATCTCAGGGTGAGCGCAGGACAGCTGCTCTTAATAGGATTGGAGACGCATCACATTGCGGGAGAACAGTGCACATGGACAGGAGGGAAAATCTGAGAGAAAACACACAAACGGACTTCGAGCTGGAGTACCAGGAAGTGGGACAAATAATTTTTTGGCACAAAATCAACTAGGTTAAACAGCCGTTACGCAAGAGATATGCCCTCCATCTCAATTCAATACAGACCTAATTATTTTTGAAGTCTCGTGGCAAAACTGCCCTTGAAATATTTTAGCAACTACTTGGAAGTGGACACAAGGACATGTGTATTCAACTATACTCATTTCAATTACTACATTAAAGAGGATTAGTTACTAATGTTAGCCTAATGTTCTTTTAAAACCTGAATGTTCACACTGTTCTGACCCATTCAATAAAAAGGAAATAGGGATCGATGCTGTTGAGCCTCACAAACAGACAGCATCCCCATAAAAACAGTCACCAAAGCCGTATGAAAGGTTTTGTGTAAAGAACAAATCATAAAAATATTTATTTACCAAAATTGCTTGTTTCCAGCGTAGCACTCAAACACCATTTGCGTATATTCAAATATAATAAATAAAAATGAGTATACTCTTTAGAGACAATGTGGTTCAGGACCCATTGGGCAACAGATTTAGTCAAAAACAAATCCAGTTTTGTTTCATTCCTCTCAAAAAGCCATTGTTTGGTTTCTGAAGACCTGACATACAACGCATACAGTAGTTCTGGAAGTCTGGAATAGGTAAGATTTTATATGTGAGGCTGCATTTGTTTGTTTTTTTAATTAAGGCCAAATTTGTATATTTTAAAAATGTAGTAAGAACAGTAATTTTGTGAAATATTATTATTTTACACTGCACAATAACTGTTTAATATTCTCATATACTCTGAAATATCATTTATTCCTGTGACAAAAAGATCATTTTCTTTAACATTACTGAAGCTTTCCGTGTCAAATAATCCTTCAGAAATGATTCTGATTTGATACTCAACATTTAGATAACTTAATGCTATCATCCATGTCAAACCATTTTTTTTTTAAATGAATACAACATTTATTTGAAATGGTAATCTTTTAAAATAGTCTAAATGTTGTTACCATAACATTTTATCAATTAAATGCTTCCCTGCTAAATACCAGCATTAATTTATTTAGGAAAAACAAATTATTGCTGAAATTTTTTAACAGCCATCCTATAGATGTCTCCTTTTGTTGTTCTGGTGATTCAACAGCATCCATCAGCACTTCTCTTTTTGTGTTCCAAGGAAGAATGTCAATCATAAAGGTTACAAACACATTAAGTAAATCACATAATATTCATATCTGGGTGGATTGACCTTTCAAAAGTCAAAAGTTGCGAACAACTGGTTTCAGGTTCTCGGCCGACTAGGAGATCTTGAAAAATTGCCAGAAGAGTACTCAAGATAGCTTGAACATTGTTGCTCCTGTGTATAGACGAAGTGTGTGAATAATTTCCCCTTTCAAACACTCTCCACTGATTTATCCTGAAGCAGGGAGCTATAACGGTTATAAATATCATGCCTTCGGGCTTTGCCAGGCTGGACAGTTCAGTTCTGACATTAATCAGGCTTCAACACAAGCTCACATCCTGACACACCAGCGAACAGTGTCCCTACCAAACCCTGTATGTGTGTGTGAGTGCTCTCACTGTAAACAAAGGCAAGAAAAGTCATTGACCTACTTCAAATCACCACACAACAGCCCTGGACCTTCCTTTACAATCTAGAAAGGAACTAACACGAAGATGAATGATTCAGTAAAGCGTCTGACATTATTAAGGTCATTAATTATAAACCATTCAGACTGGTGTGAAGGAACAGGTTTATCTGCTCTGATGGAATGGGGCGAGACCTCCTTACAATCATGCTATTTTTACTATATATTATAATTATCATAACAGGTCAAACATGATGTCAACAACCAATACCAAATAAATGGCACTTAAGTTTATGGAGGGTAATATATATTCTATTTTCGAAAGTGAAAAAAGGTTTGAAAAATGCCTACTTTCCGAAGAAGTGAAAATGATCACAAATACTAAGTGGTGAATTATTATTATCATCAGTCAGTAAAAGTCAATAAAAAGTAAAAAAATAAGAATTTAAATTTGTAAAGAGCTTACAGTAAAATTAAAGTGTATTAATACTATGATAGGATTAAATATGACCACATTTAATTGTAATATTAACAATATTCTTCGTACAAAGTCATGCAAATCATCTCAACCTCCATCCATCAGAATCACAATGAGTCAATGAGGAACAAAGAAACCAAACAAATGAGCTCCATTATCCTCAACAAAGACCCCAAAATCTCAACAAACCGACATCTGATAGAAAACACAAGGCTTCAGGTCATAATCAGACCTTAAATTAATAAAAAAAAGCTTAATTATACCCACATACGTCTAAAGAAAACAGACACTGAGGCACATAAAGGGATGCAGCTATCTAGAGCTGGTTCCAGTTCTAAATATAGACCATAGCCATCTGTTCCTAAAAATAACATATTTACCCCTTACAAATCATCATGAGTCCTTACCTTGAAATAGCCCCCTTCGTAGTGAGTGTTTGGGGGTCCAAAAATCGCCACTTCCCAGTTGTAGAGATCAGCTTCATCCACTAAAGTGATTTTGAAACCCTCCACTGGTTCCTCCTGTAGAGACTTCATCTCCAGCATTAAAGCTTTCTGTGAGCTGGCGACCTGAGCACTGCTCTGCTGGGCCATTTCTGCTTTATTTCTACCCAACTAGACTCAAAAAGTGGGGTTTGTTCCTCAAAAAGGGCGAAAAGTTCACAAGATGTGATGAGGCTATGAAAGCTGCTTTTTTTCTTTGTCTGGAGTTGCTAGCTTAGCGAGGAAATGACAATGTCCTAAAAAAAGAGACTATTTTCGATCAAATAAAAAGTGTTTTTAGCTGTAAAGCATTATAAGTGTTTTTTCGTCGTCCATTAAAGTAAGAAAGGTTGTTTGGTTGGTTATACGCAGAGTTTGGCTTGTCCGAAAAATAAAAAATCGCGCTACGGGTTTGTTGTTTTTTTCGTAGCTGAAGGCTAGCCGTGAAAATCCACTTCGACTCAACTCTAATCCTCTCTAACGGGAGGTTTTCGTTAAATAAGTAAATTCAGATGTCTGAATGTAGAAAAAGAAAGCCTACGCTTGAATTATGTGCCAAGCTGAACCGTCGGGAAGCAAAAATTGGCGTGAACTAGTAAACGTGTAGGAGAGTGGTGAGTTATGAGTCGATGTCCTGGATGCGTCTTTCCTCAATTCCAATGGGGTGGCGGTGCATCATGGGTACTGTAGTTTTACCGGCACAGTTTACCCTGGAAACATAATAACAGACAACATAACAGTTATTTGACTAGTATTAACTTATAATTAGTTAAGCTAAATAAATAACTGGTTGTGTTTTTTATTAGCCTATTGATTATTTTATTAATATTTTTCTATAGGCTTATTGGGGAGAATGGGCTTTTCTGTAACAGGTGTTAAGTCTTAGATTTAATGCTTTATTGAAAATATTCTGTTATTTGAACTGTATTGGACACAAGTACACAATATGCCTTCATATTACGCATTTAGGCTATACCAAAACAAAGACAGACAAATCTCATCAGATCAACCTCAGATGACAAAATTGATGTGATTAAATCAACCTTTAATCAATCATAATCTGAATTATATCAATGTGTCAAAATTCAGTTATGCAACACTATTAGAGTAGTAACGTTTGTTTTACATTTTGAAATTTTTTAGAACAGAAATCCAATCCTGGAACCTTTTTACTTCTTGTATATTTAAAAAAATACAAATAAATAAATAAAATAAAACAGTCTTTCTTACTCAGATTGTCTGCTGCCTGTTTATTATTAATCTCTGTTACATAATCAATTAAAACTACTGGCTTTTGTCCAGAAGACAGTAACAATAAAATTCAACAGAGATCAGCTGTAGTGAGGTCTGTCGCTGAATACATGCATTTGTACATGGGAATTAAGGAAATAACAGTATTAATATATTCGATCTTAATCTCTTGTAAAGTCCACAAGGCACATTAGATCAATCGTCATTACTCTTATGTTTCTCTTCATGTGGAAGAGCCTGAAGCAACCATCTCTCTGACGTCTGTCCTCCTGATATGCTGTCAGTTATCCGATACAAAAGCAGGACAGCATGGCTTCAGGAACTCACTGAATGTTGTTGGCAAAGGACAGTCTGTTAGTCCCTGGAAATAATGTTTACAGTTAAGCATTGACGTAAAGAAACTGTATAATAATGTAGGCCCACCAGTATTACTTCAGTACATTTGTCAGTAGCATGATTTGTGGATTGTACTGCAGGATGCTTTTGCTATTTTAAAAAAGACACATTTCCAGATATATTTTTAAATCTATTTCAAATTACATACAAGATGTGCCAGTCATATAGTAATCATTAACTAATTTAACCGATTCATTGAAACATCTCATGAATGGGTCACAAATGACTAAGTCAATTCATAAATATTTTTGCCCCCTTATGTTAAAGTTTGGAGGCTCATATATAGTGTATATATTAGTTTAATTTGCAGTATTACTTTGCATTTATTTATTTTTTAACCCAAAGCAACAACCCACAGTTGCTGCTGGTAGTGTTTCACTCAAGGGCACAATGCTGATAAAATGTGATTCCAAGGCCTCTGTGGGTCCTCCTGAATCAGCCTTATTAAGGTTTAACCAACAACATTTGTAGGAATTGTCAGTAATAAATAAACTATTCTGATAGGTCACATTACAGAAATGTATCCAAATACACGTTTGTCACATTATAACATTTGCTACTTACGAATATGTGTGGACAGTTGTCATATCTAGATGTAAAATTTAATCCTGGTTATAATGCAGCTAAATAAATAAATCTCTTCTACATCAAATAACTAGACTTGTGAAAAGGTGAATGACCTCATATTAATTTCAGACACAACTGCTGTTACACTGAAAGTTTTATCTTGCAAATAAAAGAGTAACTCACTTTTACGTAAAGCTACTTTGATTCTATTTTATATCTGGTCATGAAGTTGCGTTGGCTTATAATATAGCAACAGTACATACTAGTTTACTAGATAAGGAGTAAAATGAGGCGCATCTTAACTTTTTTTGTTTTTTTAGTTAAAGTCATAGACAAAATGTTTGTTCTTTTTATTCTCACACATCAAAGAATGATGAAGAGCAACTCCCCCGTGTATAGTCCCTCAAAATAAATGAACTATTTTATTTGTGATTACAAGATAAGAAACATTAACAAATAACATTTGGCGATGCAAAGCAGAAAAAGCACATTAATTCAATAATGAATACATATTTCTTTAATAGTAATTCAATTACTTTTATTATTTGTTATATTTATAGGTATTAGTAAATAAATTACTATTTTTAAGTAAGTGTATATTTGAGGTGAACTTACCATAGTAAACTTTTCCGGTCAAAGGGCTTTTATTGTGAAACGCGGCACATCCGGCTTTGCCTTCGTTTTTTGCTCGACAGATGAAAACATCAGTGTTGGGTGCTAATGCCGGGTTGATTTCTGCCACAATCAGCAAGATGTTTGTCATCCTACTGCCGGTTTCTAATCAATACGGATTAAACTGTTAGCGTTTACTGTATCTGTAGGTAGCCAAAGCCCATTTCTATTTCTACGCTTTTTGGTAAGTGATGTATGCTGCTTTTTAGCCAGAAAATCTAGCTAGTGCTAACTGATTAGATATTAATACACACTTGCTGGATTATTCTTCAGAAATTCATTTTTTATGATCATATCAATAGTAAACTAATGCATTTTATGTATCATTTGAATGAATGCTATGTGCAATTAAAATACACAGTGGATGCTTTTCCGTATTATGTGAAAATTGGTGTGTATATTTTGTATTTGATACTATTTAATATTTTATTATAAATTGTACCACACACTACTTCTCTCTCTCTCTCTCTCTCTCTCTTTCTCTCTCTCTCTCTCTCTCTCTCATGTTCGTATATATATATATATATTACTTTTTGTGGGTTTTGTTGCTTGGCAAAACATATTTTTCTAGGTTTATATTATATATATATATATATATATACACACACACACAAGAAATTGTAGTTATTACTATCTTCAGGCAAGCTTTTACAGAAAACCACTTTGCAATTTTGAAGCTATTAATTCAGCTGCTGTGTGCATGGATAATTGTTTTCTGAATTAATGTGTGATCAAGTTAAATGGTGAGATCTGATCTGTGATTTATTTTTGTAATTATATGGGCAGCTCTCCTGACATCAGGCTTGCTGTAGTGATGGACCCAAATGCAGCTTTAATTTCTGTGCCTGGTTAAAATGTCTCTAAAGGTTAATCGCACTGTCTTGCAATGACCAAATCAACATTTCCCTTTAATCTAAATGTCAACCCTCCTTAACATTAAATGACATTCTTACTTGGCTGGATTGCTTTGTTGGCATTGGCTTATGTGATTGATGTTGAAATATTACTAAATAATAATTAAATCTGTGCAATCTTTCACAGGATCTCAAATTTCCAGCAGAAGAAAATGAACGGCTTATCCATCAGCGAGTTGTGTGGCCTGTTCTGTTGCCCGCCCTGTCCGAGCCGCATTGCAGCGAAGCTGGCCTTCCTGCCCCCGGAGCCCACCTACGCTCTTCTCCCAGACCTGGAGTCCACCTCACCTGTGACCTCTAACCTCGGAGCCTCAGGTTTGCGCTCCCGTTTGGCTGGAGGTGCTGGAGGTGCTGCTGGTGCTGGTGCTGGTGCTGGTGCTGGTTCTGGTTCTGGTGCTGGTGGTGGTGGTGGTGGTGGTGGAGGAGGAGGAGGTAGTAGTGGTGGTTTTGGTGACAGGAGTGGAGAAGGTCGATGGAAGCTGCATCTCTCTGAACGAGCTGAGTTCCAGTACACCCAGAGAGAGCTGGACGGAACCGAGGTCTTCCTCACTCACTCTAGCCGTGGCAACAGAGTGGGATGCATGTACATCCGCTGTGCCCCATCCGCAAGGTGAGAAAAGATCATCTTAAGATGTTAATGTAAAGCAGGGGTCTCCAAGTTCGGTCCTAGAGAGTTGAAGTTTAGCTCCCATCCTAATTATACACAACTGAAGCAGATAATCAAGGGCTTACTAGGTATACTTGAAACTTCAAGGCAGGTGCGTTGAGGCAAGTTAGAGCTAAACTCTGGTTATTTTATTGCAATGTTTTTTAGTGTTTGGGTAGTTTTTGTGTAACAAAGAAAGAAAGATATCAAAATAAATAAAAAAAATAATAAAATTAAACAAAAAAAGCTAAACTAAATAAAATATCAATCAAACATAAATACTCCTTTTCTAATCAATCTCACCATGCCATGCTTTTTTTTTTTTGTCGCTAGAGGTTTGTCAATAAGCTTAAATGAAGTGTCTTTGGTCTGCACTCTGAAACTAAATATATATATATATACACTGTGTGCACAATTATTAAGCAAGTTGTATTTTTTAGGATAAATTTTGTTATTGTACAACAACAGTGCTCTTGGTCAATCCAAAATGTTAACAAACCCTGAATATTTAAGCAGTAAAAGTGAAGTTTTGGGTTTCTTAAGACAATATTAGTGTGCAGAATTATTATGCTACTAAATGACAAACAAAGATTTTCCCATCTCACTTGTTTCACCTGTTAACTCAAAATTTACAAATAAACATTTCTGAAATTTCAAAAAGAAAACCTCAGTGACCAGTATAGCCACCCTTTTTTTCCATAACAGTCACAAGCCTTCTATTCACAGAGTCAGTCAGTTTCTTAATCTGCTCAGAATCAACTTTTTGTGCAGCCGCAACCACAGCCTCCCAGACACTGTTCAGAGAGGTGTACTGTTTACCTTCACTGTAAATTTCCTGCTTAAGAAGGGCCCAAAAGTTCTCAATAGGGTTTAAGTCAGGTGAAGAAGGGGGCCATGTCATTCGTTTTTCATCTTTTAGGCCTTTACTGGCCAGCCATGCAGTGGAGTACTTTGATGCATGTGATGGAGCATTGTCTTGCATGAAAATCAAGTGTTCTTGAAAGATAAAGACTTTCCTGTACCACTGCTTAAAGAAAGTGTTGTCTAAAAATTGGCAGTATGAGTCCATTGTCAACCTGAAAAGGTCCAACTAGCTCATCTTTAATAATACCTGCCCATACCAGTACCCCACATCCACCTTGCTGGCATCTGAGTCGAAGTGGAGCTCTGTGTCCATTACTGATCCAACCACGAGCCCATCCATCTGGTCCGTCAAGAGTCACTCTCATCTCATTAGTCCACAAAATCTTTAAAAAATCTGTCTCCAGATATTTCTTGTTCCATTCTTGACGCTTTAACTTATATGTGTCTTGGTTAGAGGTGGTCGGCTTTCAGCCTTTCTTACCTTGGCCATGTCTCTGAGAACTGAACAACTCATACTTCTTGACACTCCAGGTAGGTTGCAGTTGTGGATAATGGCAGCACTGGAGGAAAATGGGTTCCTGGTAGCTCCATGTTTGATTCTTCTCAAATCTTTGCCGGTTAATTTGCGTCTTTTTCAACATGTTTCTTGTGACCCTGTTGACTAATTGCTACAAAACGTTTGATGGTTCTGTGAACACACCCCAATATCTTAGATATTTCAAGAGTGTTGCATCCCTGTGAAAGACTTTTTACAATTTTTGACTTTTCAGAGTCAGTTAAATTTATTTGCTGAGGAGAAAAATCTGCCTAATAATTATGCACACCTTGACATAGAGTGTTGATCTCCCCAGGCCACATCCGCCCTCGTTTCACAAATACGCATCACCTGATATGCTTTAAATACAATAAGCATTTTAAGTTTATGCAGCTTGGACTTAAATTATTATGGTCAAAATACTCACTTGCCTAAAAATTGTGCACACAGTACAGCTTTTTTAAAAATTATTATTATTACTACTGTATTTGAACATTATAAATATTTTTACTGTTACTTTTTGAACAATTGAAAGCATCACACTGGTCCCAAACCTTTTGACAATAGCGTATGATAAATGACAAACATTTCTGTAAGTATAAAAAAAAAAATATATATATATATATATATGTATGTGTGTGTGTGTGTGTATGTATATATATGTATATATATATATTTATTATTTTTCTTTTCTTTTCTTTTGCTTGAATATTTTTGTTTTTTTGCACACAACAGAAACTTTCATTGAAAATTGTTCTTTGCATTTTCAGGCCCTAATCTTGACCGTGTTAGCTTGTATACGAATGCAGTGTCGCTATTACCGAGCCAGACCCTTAACAAAGGAGCTCCTAGCAAGAGACCCTTATTCCATCCGTGGTGTGCGTAAGCTGATCGACGGCTGTGCTTTCCGCATTTATGGACACTGGGTCAAGAAAGGGGAGCAACAGAACCGAGCTGCTCTATTCCAGAACACAGCTAAAATCATTCTACTGGGCCTTGAAGACCTTGACAACTAAAGGTCACGTTTGTGTTTCTAAAGAAATCCCTCATCTGTCAATTTACAGTGGTATTGTTCTTGTCTTTAAGTTAGGGACTATAACCCGTCTGTCCAAAAGGCGAACAAAACGCAACTGTTTATAGGTGATAGGGTATGTTGTCTTTAAAGATGGATGGTGCTTCTTGATTTTAGCAGCATGTCATATGACCTCATTTTAACCACTCACTGTGGATTTTACTTTTTTTTTTAAATAGTTTATCGCATACTTATTGGTGGTATCATGTAATATTAAATGGACCAGCTGGATATGAAGAGATACAGAGAAAAATAAAACATACTCGTATTCACAATTACCTAACAGAGCTTATATACAAGCTTTCAAGTCAAGACTGATTTGACACAAAGCATAATGTATTGTAATTTATTATCATTCTAATGCTTCAAAAACAATTCCAGGTTGTTGAAGACTAAACCATAGATGGACAGGGAACATTTAACAATGTGGAGTGGACTTTCAATACAAAGGATAACTTACTTGAAACATAGCATTATAGTAATGTAACCCTACTGAGAGCTTGTTTTTATTTAAATCTTTACAAAATGATGTCTAAGTTTCTTTAATTTTTATCCTCAATATGTTTTACCACTATTTTCTTTTTATCACAGTCGATTAGATATTATCCATTAATCATCAAGGTACTGTACTAATTCTAAGCAGGTATACATATGTGAAAAATATATATAATTACTGTATTTTGTGTGTGTGTGTGTTTCTTTTTTTTTTTCTTTTAAAAAGAGTGGTTTCCAAAACTAAAGAAGTGGGACATATTTTCTTACTTCTTTACTTGAATGTTGGTCTCCAGTTTACTAATGGCATTATTTAGCTGATCAGCACTGTCCTGGAGCCGCTGTTGTAACTGAGCAGTCAAACGCATCACTTCATCCCTCACTTCCTTTTGAACAATGGTCCTTAGCTCAGAGTTTGGAGAAGGTCCTTGTGTGGAAGAAAACATAATATAAACATAAGCAGATACATTTGTTGTATGTATTGATAATTACACTTTGAAAAGTCAATGACATGTTATCCCTTTTTTAAAAAGTCTCTTCCACTTGTCTTCAAAGGTTTTCTAAATTACTAAAATAAAAAAAATAAATAAATAAAAGCTGTTTTTGTGTTTTTTTGCTGGCAATACATGTATAATTGTATACTGTTTATATTTAAAAACATAGTATTGTTTTGTATTAATGTGCATGCTTGCATGTTTGTTTTTGGAGTTAACAAATTAAATTAAACCTGTTGTTAAACGTTAATATATTAGTACCTTGTTCGAGACTGTCTATCTCTGTGGCCGTCATGTCCAGTGCAGCACTCTGTTGAACCTCTCCATTCATTTCTGTCTCACTCTCAGTTTCTCTATTGCCATCTGAAACACTTCCTATAAAGAGCAATTGACCGTATATGCTTTCAGTTCCGGGTGTATGCAATAGTTATATTTTATTTCCTCAGATGTGCATTATTGTACCAGACTGTGCAGTTTCCTCTATATCTGTGTCCTCAGGTATTCCAGAATATGACAAGGCTATGTCCAGCTCTACCTTTACATGCAGGAGAGAGAGGTCATATAAGTCAATTAAATAAAATGAATACTTAATTTAGACAGTATTTGGCCTGACAGATTCACAGCATCATACGTACCTCTGGGGTAAAAATGTATTTGTATAAAAAATAATGCCTCATATATGTGTTGATGAAATAGTGCAAAATTTGTGTCACTTGCTCCGAGCTGAAAAGGTCAATACTGAAAGGAGGCCTCTGTGTTTAACGGGGGAAAGAACAAAGAGGATTGAGCACAAAAATGCTTGTCATAAGAGGTTTCCAAAATGTATGTCTATGCAGATATAGGGTCTACACTACTGTTCAAAAGTTTGTCGTATGTACAATTTTTAAAAAATCGTTTTCAAATGTCTTTTATGCTTTTATTTGGTTTTTTTAAATATACAGTGTTGTGAAATATTATATGCCGATTTTGTACCCAAGAAACATTTCTTATTGCTATCAATATTAAAAATAGTGGTGCTGCATATATAGCATTATTTTTAAGCATTAATGTGAACATCATTTAATTGAAACTGATTAGAAATGTATTTACATTCAAACAAAATACATCCTTGCTGAATAAAAATATTAATTTCTTGCAGACAAAATCTTTTTAAGCTCAAATGTTAGTACAGCATGTGTGTGCCTGTACATACCCTGACTGAATGGCATAGCAGAAGTTCACTGCAGTAGGTAAAACAGAGATCTGTGTTATTGAGGGGCGTTTCTGAAAAGTTAACAAGAAAGAGTGTTTATATTTTCTTGTACATACTCTAATAGTATAGATACAGTTAACACTTTTCTATATGAATACTAAGGGTGCATCACCTGTGTTAAACTGATGCACGTTTTTGATAATGGAGATGAGTACAGAAGTTTGCTCCCTGTTAAAATGTTGCTCTTTGGAGAACAGCACAAGATTTGTATACAGCTCAAGTAGTACTCTCTGTTTTGGCTGCAACACATCAGAGGCCAATAATGCACGGCGCAAAATCCTAGAGAGGGAGCAGACAATGTGAATTTATGTAATACCTGGTTATCATGCATCAATTATTATTAGTGTCATTCCTGTCATACAGTACCTTTTCCTCCATATGACAAAATTAATGTGCTCGTGGAGCATTTCAGGGTAGCATTTATATAAAACAGATATTTAAAAATAACTAAGTTACATCTTTTACATTTTATTAACCCACTTCTTTGTAATGTGACTGTCATATTAATTTATGCATTATTAATTTATATATATTTTATATTATACAATATAATGTTATATAATTTATATATATTAATTTGTAATTTATGCACTGTTGAAAACTAACAAATTAGGATGGAATTCTTAAAATAAATAAAAACTGTAATAATACCCCAAAAACGAATGTCATATAGGCATTTCTTTGTTAGGGAACATAAAGAGATCATAAAGATAAGTAATATAAAGGTAAACCTTTCGATTTCTGGTATGGAATTGCTCTTCTCAATCTCTTCCATGTCACTGTGTTTCAGATCAGTCCTATAAATAAAATCAACACGAGTTTTAGGATATCTGTGTCTGAATATGTGAACTGGATTTACCTAAATGGTTGGACTTACCATAACAGCACCCGTGCTTTTGGAGGCTGAGCAACCTGGGGGAAAAAATATCACAAATAATATTTAAAAAAAATGATATAATATTGACAAAATTACAGTTTCCTACTGAAAAAGTAAAGCGTCTACCCTGGTGTTATGTAAAGGCATAATTTCTCCCCTGGGAGTGTAAAAACTGCTCTATAAAATATTGATCTAAACCACCTGTGTGTACTGTATATTCGTATCCTAGCAACTTATTCTTCTTAAAAAAAAACATCCACGAACCACAGCGCCGCTAAACTTCATACGAGCTATTAATTATTTGTTAGCTTAAATAAAAATAAATAAAAAAGGGGAAACTATAATTGCCTTAATTACATGGGTTTTCTGTAAATCAGCGAATAAATTATTTTTAAACCTAATGTTCACGAACTTTTATTTTTCGGGGGAAGTGACGTAATGTGTCAGTCCAGCACGAAAGAGTCCACAACCATACGTTATTCAAATCGCTCACGTTGAGCAAATACATCAGTGATTACAACAAATGCCAAAAAAGGTATGAGTGCAAGAAACAAAAACGTTTCGACATACGCGAGGGCCGGTCTATACCCGCTTAACGTTACTTTTATTTTGATAGACAATAGTTTTTCCTGTAGTGTCAGTTTTCACATATCTACTGTTCTTCCTGTTTTCCGACCGGAGCGGAGGTTTGTTTCTGGGTGCAAAGAAAATCACTAGCACAAATATATTTGAAAACACATTTGTAACGGGGAGGTAGTTTAAACGTTGTCGTATGAGATACGCCGTATATTTACACCATAGTGTAGTTTATAATGTAAAAAGGCCCGTGTTTTGACGAGTGTAGCTCGCTTGCTAGGGTTCAGCTAGCATCGAAGCTAACCTCACTCTTAACGCCATGGTTGTCTAAAATTAATGAAAGAAAATATATTTTACTCTAACAAATATGTGATGTGATCAAAATAACTGTTATACCTTAATTGTTTGCAGCCTTATATTAAAAATCTAATAAGCATGCATATGTAATAGAAAATGTCTTATTAATGGATTAACTGACAGTTGCTTTTGAAATTGTTGAAATATTACTTTTGTGTAGGGAGAATATAATAATATCAATGACAATGTAAAGCCAATTTTATCGCATTTTTGTAAACATTGTCTTTTCAATATGTCTGTTCAGTGTCTTTGTTGATATTATCAGTGAAAAGTTAGCTGTCTTTGCAGTTGAGTTCTAAAGTGTAATTTAATTTTTTAATTGTACTTCATGCCTAAAAGAAAAAAACATTTTACCCACACTTATGTTATTCCAAATCCTTATGACTTTTGTAGAACACAAATGGAGATGTTTGGCAAAATGATCAAAAGTTACAGCATTAAGCCATCATTCACTTTCAGTTGCGTCTTTTTTCCGCATTATAAAGTTGAATGATGCCCGAGGCTGTTATTCTGTCTAACACCTCTTTTTGTCTTCCACGAAAGTAAGTCATGCAGGTTTGGAACAACATGTGGGTGAGTAAATGACGGCAGGTTATACTAGACAATTTAATTAGACTACCTCTGAAATTGATGATCTCCCGTTAATTTGCCCATGTTATAGTTCTGAATTATATTATAATAATAACCTTTTCAATGAATGCATGAATTTTATAGGGAAACATGTCTGGTGCAGGGGGTGGGAAGCGCCCCTCAGGAGGGGATAGTCCCCCTGGCCCTCCTGAGAAAAAGCTGAAGAAAGAGGAGAAGACCACCACCACTCTCATAGAGCCCATCCGCATTGGAGGAGTTTCTTCTACGGTTCGTTTCATACTCCTGTCAAAACAAAATGCATTGCAGCTGTCAGATGCAGATGACGTGGTATTTTGTGTGTTTGGAACACGCATAAAAACAATTAGTCTGAAGTTAAATTATATATATTTTATATATCTCGTTATATACACTGCCGCTAAAATATTTGGGGTCAGTTAGATTTCTCAGTGTTGTTGACTGCATTTTTTTTTTTATAAAAGAAAAACAACATTATTATAATTTAAAAGAACTTCTTGTATTTTAAAATGTAATTTATTACAGTGGTGGCAGAGCTGAAATTTCTGCATCATTACTACAGTCCTGAGTGTTACATGATTCTTCAGAGATCATTCTAAGATGCTGATTTGGTGCAAAGAACAATTTCTTATTATCGATTATGAAGAGCAATGTGTTGCCTTTACGGTTTCTTTTTATCAATTTATTGCATCCTTGGTGAATAAAATGTATTTATTAAAAACAAATCTTACAGTCCCCAAATTTGGAACAGTAGTGTATGTTTCATGTCCTTGAAAACATTTGTAGACAAGATCGGTTCTCCACAGTATTTGTTAAAGCTGCTGTATTCTTGCTCCAAATTGTCTTTTGCAGGAGGAGATGGACATGAAGGTCATTCAATTCAAGAACAAGAAGCTCTGTGAACGGCTTGAACAGAGGCAGGCTTTGGAAGATGAATTGAGGGAAAAGATTGAGAAGTTGGAGAAAAGGCAGGCAACTGATGACACCACCCTGCTCATCGTCAACCGCTGCTGGACTCAGGTTAGACACTCGTCTTTTCCTCTAATGATTTACTCATTGTCAACACAAACCCCAACATTAAGCTTTTCCAGTAAAGTTGATCATTTGTAGTTTTTAAGAGTATTGCTTTAGCATACAATAATGAGTAGGAGAAATGGGCTCATTTTAACTCTGTTCTCACAGCTTGAGGAAAATATCCATGAACTGCTGCAACATGTGGAGCCTAAGGATGCCCCAGCACCTGTCCAAACCCCTGCCACTCCTCCTGTTCCAGACGTCCCAGTTCCTGCTGCAGCCCCATCATCTGTACCTGAACCTTCTGCTCCTTTGCCAACTCCAATTGAAGGTGAAGGCATCATCCCTCAGCCACCATCTTCAGCTGAGGCGGTGGAAGAACAACAGCAACAACCGGTTCCAGAAAAGGAACAGACACAGGAACAAGAGCAGCAACAGAATCCTTCTGACCCTGTGGGGAAGCCGGCTGATGGACCAGTGGAGGATGGAATTCCCGGTAAACATGCAAGGAGTTACACTGTAGATCTACACATATTTCAAATAATGCATTTTTAGAATTGTGCCAAAGGCCTTTTGCATGCTAAAAAATATAAACCATCAATTATACAACAGAAGCATGTTTTATCAGCACTTTTGGCCTAATGAATAGGGAGTTGGACTTGTAACTCAAAGGTTGTGAGTTCAAGTCCCATGTCTAGCAGGAATTGTAGGTGGCGGGAGTGAATATCCAGCACTTTCTTCACCTTCAATACCACGACTGAGGTGAGACCCTTGAGCAAGGCACTGATCCCCACAGCAATGGCTGCCCTCTGCTCCGGGTGTGTGTGTGTATGCGCTCTTTGGATGGGTCAAGAATGGGTCACCACACCTGGCCACAAGTCACTTCTTTACTTTCACTTCACTATTTGTCCAATTAGCCTTGACATGAACAGTTTGAAATCCTCTAAATTATAAACAGTCAAAACTTACTGAAAAACCTGTTGTGCTTAATCTAAATGCTTCTGTTGTCTGATCGATGATTTATTCTAGAGAATCTCAAGAATCAGAATCCTGACCTTATTTCGATCCGTATTTTACCTCAGCTGTCATGCCAGTGACATACAGTAGGTGGCGGTTTGCAGCTTTAAGTGGGTTTGCTTACCACCAATAGGTAAAATAAGAAATGTGTGTAATGCAGTCATTCTGCTTATTGTACATAAAATACAGGAAGTTTAGATCAGCAGCCATATTCATTATTGTAACAACACAGTCTGTTAACAGTGGTAAACACTAACATGTTTACATCTACCCTACTGAAGTCTTTATATAGTGTGTGCACAGAGTGAGTGTATCCTATATTTATATATTACGTTATTATATTATTTACATGATTTGATATTATATTATACAGTGCATTCAGAAATGATTCAAAACCCCCTTCACATTTTTATTTCAGTTTCATGATACTACATTTGCTTAAAATAATTATTTTTTGGCATTAATATACACTGTGTACCTCACAATGACAGTGTGAAAACTTTTAGAAATGTCTGTAAATGTATTAAAAAAAAACCTGAAATATTACATTTACGTTAGTATTCAGACCCTTTACCCAGTACTAAGTTCAGGGCCGGCCAAAAGTTTAGCTCCAACTTTAATAAAACACACCTGAAGCAGCTAATCAAGCGCTTAGTGGGCATGTTAGAAACTTCCATGCAGGTGTGTTGAGGCAAGATGGAGCTAAACTCTGCCTGGACATAGTTGAAGCATCTTTGGCAGCAATTACTTTACACATCTCGATTGGTAGATTTTCTTCCATTCTTATTTGCATTTATTGGCCCGATTAATTAAGGCATATTTTTGACATTTTTTAATTAATCGGCTGATCGTCCTGCAAATTAGACAGATTTATAGGCAGGCGCATCTGTGGGCAGCTAAGCCTCGTTGTGGAACGCCGCGAGACAGAGCAGACGCTTGTGTACACACAGCTTTAGCTGATGATGGCAGGGGGAATCAGACCATTTCGAAAGAGTAATAACTTTTTTCTCCACTAGAGTTGATGCCAGAAATTTATCGTATCCATAAGGGCAACAAGTCATTTATTTGTATGTAAAATTAGAAACACGTGCAATTCAGACTTCTGGGCTGACTATAACGTACACATTAAGTTTCCTTATTAAATGTGTGTGTGTGTCCAGTAATAGCCTCTTAAGCAGTGATGAGCAGCACGGTGTGTAATGTGTACACTCTTTTATTTGTTTGTTTTTATCACTATGGTCATTTACTTACATTAGTGACTAGTGTTTGCCATACATTTAGTTAATGGTGGTGGTCACAATATCAAAGATGATCGCCACAAATATATTTTATCTATATATATAATGCTGTTACTTAATTGAAAAAAAAACTGATAACTGCACTTTTCAAAATCAAAATGCAGCGCGGTTTTTTTTTATATAAAAGTATCTCCAGATGATTGTAAACAGACCGTCTATTGAAAGGCATCGATGTATTTTTCATTTCGCCATTGCCTGATAAAGAAGCCTTTATGAGCGCAGTTACCGGTAAAACCGCTATATTTTATTAGCAAAGCGCCTCCTGCTGGCAGAGAATGAATGTGCATGTGCAAGTCTGGTAAACATATATGAACAAAACGCATGCTTCAGAGCTGTTTTGAGCCATGCATTGCTACTATGAATTAGGCTACTACTATCACGATCTTGCACCCTGCAATAATTATTTACACAAGTTTTTAAGTTAGTATTACACAGTGTAGTTTTTGAGTCAAATACAGCCAAACATATCAGCCAAACAATATTCATTGTATGTTGGCTTCCCTGATTTCCCTGCAAAACCCCATTAAGAGTGAAAGCCAGTGAAGAGCAAAGACAAAGGGATGATGAAAAGGAGTTTATTGAATGGTTTTAGTTCAAATGTTTCAATGCTAAACACAACACAAATGATTTGTGATCCTGAGATCCTTCCAAAGTGACACTAATATTACATAATCCTTAATCAAGTTTACATAGTTGTTTATCCTGAACTTTAGAAAATTCATAGACTGCTTTTTCAGTGTTATCTAAAAAGGTATGAACAACATTCAGTTGCAATCACTTTACATGTTTCGTGTTTAAACCTGTGGTTTTACTATTGGATTTTTCCAAAAACTCATTATAAACTAATGTCCCCAGTTTAACTGCATGACAAGTATATGACTTAATACTCAAATTTGTTAAAAATTAAAGCACAAAATTTTAAACTGTGTCTGGCTAACTTGAGATTTCCTGTTATTCTTTTAGCCTTGTTGTCGACACAAAGTGTCCCTTCTATGATAAGACTCGAACCTCTCCGTGAATTTCTTGAAGGTCGCAGACAGACATAGATCTGTAAAACACACCAAAACAGAGATTGCTCTGTTTGAAAAACATGATTGTTTACACCTTGTTGGAATTCTTTTTATTCCATTACTATCTAAATGGATAAACAAAGACCATAGAGACCATTTGGCTGGCGAATGAACCATGTTCTGGTAAAAGCTAATCATGATAGTTCCCCGCCTGCCTTAATCATGAGGCCCCCCGAAGTGTCTAAAAGACAAGGTTCTTCTTCATGACTACAGCATTTTGCCAGTTTTCATTCAGAATTAAGCACAAGCTAATTCACAGTGTCCGATGTACTGTATCCATCCTAAAAACTGTACATATCCTACATCTAAAGGAGTAGCTAATGGTAAAACTCTTTATTTTTGCACAAATTTAATGTCTGTCTCCCCTCTGGAGCCTTTTTTCCATGCATCCTAAACCCTTTATTTTGAACCTTTGTGCTGCCACAAGGTGATACACAACCATTTGATGTATCAGAAAAAAACTTTCTGACATTAAATGCACACCTGCCTCAGCAAGCTCTCTAATAACAACATTTGACCATCAGCCAAACCCGGGCTGATAAACTGATAGTATGCACAGAAAATAAGATTTTAAGAAAAGATTGGATTTATCTGTCCATAGCAGCTTTTATCATGCATATTCATATTGTTTGTTTTTGTTTTAAGCTCCTCCACCTCCACCACCTCTCAGCGAGAGTGCAAAGGCTTTTCTGGCTACCCTGGATAACAGCAGTGAGGAGGAGCTCACCCTGCAGCTGCAGGACAGGATGCAGTTCAGCAAAGGCAGCGTGGCATGTATGGTCTGCATATTTGACCGTCTGCATACCACCATTGATGAGCTGTGTACCCGAGTGCAGTCAGCTGGTAAAATAATTCATTTCTTATTCTCAAAGCACAGACTTTATTAAAGGAAAAAAACACCTCTAAAAGGTTTAGCTGAATCACTTTGGGAACAATGCTAAACTTGTGCCCTTTGTTCTTATCAGTTTGTGAGGATGACAGTCAGCGGGAGATAATTGCTACAAACCGCACACTTATAGAGGAACATAATCGACTGCAAGATCTTGCTTACTCCCTTCAAGGGAAACACCACAAGATGTCATTGGAGGTATTTCTTCAGTAGTTTAGTTTGACTCATAAATGCTGTTTTTTTGTTTTTGTTTTTTTTACTTCTTATTCATCGAAACCTCTTAGAAAAATGACAAACGTATTACACAACATAATGTAGTAAGAAATGTTTTAAGCTCATTGTCAGCATGTTTGAATGATTTCTGAAGGAACACATGACACTAAAGTTTAGAGTAATGGCTTTGTGAGCGTAAAGGGACTTTTAAAATCATTAAAAAAAAATACCAACCCCAACCATTTAAACACGACTGTATATATATAAACTACGCAGCAGCTTAAAACTGTCTATCACATTTTTAAAGATATTTTACTCTGAGCTGTCTTTGCCTCTACAGTATAATGAACTGATTGACAAAGTTACAAGTTCTGAGACTAAAGTGTCTGAGATGGAAACTGCTGTGGAGGATCTGCAGTGGGACATTGAAAAACTTCGAAAGAGGGAGCAGAAGCTGAATAAACACTTAGCAGAAGCTCTGGAGCAGGTCAGCTTTTCCTTCATCTCAGAAATAATACATTTGCCTTTTTAATGCAATGCATTTCTTTTGAAATGCCTTATCGTCATTGTAGTCATGTTATGTGTTATTTGCATATCTATCAGCACTTCCTTTGTGAACAGAAGTTGTACTGCAGGATATTATGCTACAAATCTTGCTACGTCATTTACAGTTGATACAGTGTACCAGTAAAACATACAGTATTTTAAAACAATAGTATAATGCACTGATGTTAATTTGTTTGTGGTTTGAATTAGGGGTATTACTAACATTAGGGGATTTACTATTTTATTTTGTATGTTTTGTTTATTTGTTAAATGTGTATTTTGTTTTTTCTAAATCAGCTTAATTCTGGTTACCATGCCACTGGCAGTTCAGGTGGATTACCTGGTGGTCAAATCACATTAAGTATACAGAAGGTAATGGTTCAAAGTGTTACCTTAAACTATTTTTAATAATTTCTCGATGTAGTTTTTCAAACTATCAATTAATATTTAAATGGTGTAGACATCATTCCAGTTTGTCATTGTATGTCAGTTTGTCTAATAAGTATTTCTCTGCTCTCAGTTTGAGTCTCTGAATGCCGAACTGGAGCAGAACCAGGAACTTGCCAACAGTCGCATGGCAGAGCTTGAGAAACTGCAGCAAGAGCTACAGGAAGCTGTTCGGGAGGGCGAAAAACTAAAGGTATTAGAGTATACTGAAATACAACACCAGCTCAAACTTCCCAGGAGTGACCCCATTGCATTATTTGAAGAGAACTGTTTTTTTTTTTTCATGTCTCGGCGTATTTCCTGTTGAAGCAGGAAGTTGGGCGGGGGTATATCAAAAGGATTTTACTTTTCCTGATGTATTACTGATCTCTGTATCCCTTTGTAGATGGATCTGAGAAATTTACCAGAGGAAGTGTTGAAGGAGACGCCAGAGTACAAGTGCCTCCAATCGCAGTTCTCTCTGTTGTACAACGAGTCTTTAAGTGTGAAAACCCAGCTGGATGAGGCCAGAGCTCTGCTGCTTACAGCCAAAAATGCTCACCTGCGGCAGATAGAGCACATGGAGGTGAGAGAGATGATGGGGTCGAAGTGATTGAGGATAATTGTGTCAGAGTATGTTTTTTTTTTCTGATTGTTTAAATACCGTTCTCTCTATTTGTAGAGTGATGAGTTGTCACTTCAGAAAAAGTTACGCACTGAGGTCATTCAGCTAGAGGACACACTGGCCCAGGTGCGCAAGGAGTACGAAATGCTACGAATCGAATTCGAACAGAATCTTGCAGCCAATGAGCAAGCAGGTAACATCACTCATACAAGAGATTTTGTTTCTTCTGCATTGGTTGTCATGACTTTAGGTGGGATTCCTTAGTTGAGAATTTTCCAAAGCCCCCTTTTTTTTCTTTTTTTTTTTAAGTAATCATAGCTGCGTTGAGGAAATCTATGGGGGTGGTGTATCCTGTCATCACATCTCTCATTGTTCTTTGTTTTGACTGGGGTTTATACTTTTCACCAAGCATCATAAACCGAGATGTCTGTCATTTTGCGTTTAAATGACTATCAGCATCACAATCTCTCTTTCAATATCTTGTCATATCATATCAAGTCATCTTTCTTCTTATTCATTCTAGGTCCGATAAACAGAGAAATGAGACACTTAATCAGCAGTCTTCAAAACCATAATCATCAGCTGAAAGGTGATGTGCAGCGATATAAAAGGAAACTTCGTGAGACACAGATGGAAATAAATAAGGTATTGCTCATGCTGGTCTCTGTTGACAGTTTTTTTTTTATTTCTCATGATAACGGAATTTCCATATAGGAACGGTTTTTACATTTTACTTGCTAATCTACTATTAAGTACATGTTTCATATTGCATATGTGGGTTGTTTTTTTGATTTTGTATTTTAACTAAATATGTTTAAAAATGTCACCCCTTTTGCTTTTTTCAGTTGAAGTGCCAGAGTGGAGAGGCAGGTGCACTGATGTTGGAAGAAAGCGTGGGTGATGGAGGGCTGGAAATTAAGAAAGAGGAAGATGAGGACCAGGAGGAGGAGGAAGAGAGGAGGAGGGAGTTGGAAAGGCAGCGGGCATGGGAGAGAGAAAGAGAAGCAGAGAGAGAGAGGGAGCGAGAAAGAGAGCGGGAAAGACAGCGCAGTGAAGAGCTGAAGAGGAAGGACTCTGACACACTGAAGATGCTTAGAGGAGAGCTCAAGTATGTCTCAGCCTACAACATAATTCTCAGTGCTGCTTGACTTCTTGTAATAATGTCTGCTCTTTTCTCAATCATGCTGAAACTAAATGTATGACCATAATTATTATGCCTTGGCCGCAAAAATATTTGGACACTATGAAGTCTTGTGTAATAATTCCCTGCATTAAATAAACTATAAATGCAAGTGGCATATATATAAATATGCTTTATTTCGCTATATTTTGTTATAATATCACCTCATATTGTTTTGCATTTATTGAACTTTACATCTGAGTCATCTCTCCCACACGTCATTTGTGTCATGCCAACAGAAAAGCACAGGAGTCTCAGAAGGAAATGAAACTACTGCTAGACATGTACAAATCAGCCCCAAAGGAGCAGCGCGATAAAGTGCAACTTATGGCTGCAGAAAAGAAGTCCAAAGCAGAAGTATGTGAACCCACAAAGATTTGCTGTATTTCTGTGTGGCAAAAAAGTTAACATGCTATTCACTTGGGGTGGTCTTTCTTTTAATGCTAATGTCAACATTGTCTGGCAGGTGGAAGAGTTGAGGCAGCGAGTGCGGGAACTGGAGGAGAGGGAAAGGAAGGAAAGCAAAAAGCTGGCAGATGAAGACGCTCTCCGCAAGATCCGTGTGGCTGAGGAGACCATCGAACACTTGCAGAAAAAACTGGCTGCTACTAAACAGGTGTGTCTGGTTTAACAGAATTATTGTCAACATTTGTGTCAGAATCAATTTAGATCAATTGCCTCTGTAGCAAATTTACTGATAATTAAAAACTGATGATCCTTTCAGGAGGAAGAAGCTCTGCTGAGTGAGATGGATGTGACAGGACAGGCTTTTGAAGACATGCAGGAGCAGAACAGCAGACTCATGCAGCAGCTTCGAGAGAAAGACGATGCCAACTTCAAACTAATGAGTGAAAGAATAAAATCCAACCAGATTTACAAGCTTCTGCGGGAGGAGAAAGAGGAGTTGGCAGACCAAGTGCTTACTTTTAAAACCCAGGTGCACACAAACAAAAAAAAAAACTCCCATACAATCATGCACCCACACGTGAATTTATGAATGCTCAGAACAAACATTTTCATCAGTCAGTGGGTTCTAGCTGACTATAGCTACACTTGAAAGGTTAGGTTGACTTGTTGCGTCACCATCCAATCAAACATCAAAATACACTTTGGTCATAACTACTGTAATACGTCTGTGTTGCTGGATATACAGTTAAAAGTTAAAAACCTCAGCTGTCATAAAGTTGAATACACACAATAGTGGGATATCATATGCAGAAAAGAGTACATCTACACTGCCTTCAAAAACCGTTCAGATGAGAATAGCTCAGTAGACGGGATGCGACAAGATCATGATTCTTTCCCACAATTTTTAACAAGCCATATTTACTGAAATATTTAACATAATATACAAAGCTAATCGTAAAAATGAAAGCTTACAGAACTAACTAATAATCTAACTGAAAGTATTGTCATTAAAAATAGTTATAATTACAAAAAAATAGTTAAAGTAGTTGACTAGTTGGTTGATAGATGACTAGTCAGCCCATCTCTCTTAACATGATTGAGACCTCTCGATTTTGAGGCATAAAACCTGCACATAATGATTTACAGTGTTGTTTACAACTGCAGAAATACTAATGTAGTTGAAACATGTGCTCTTTAACTATCCCTCCCAGGTGGACGCTCAGCTGCTGGTAGTGCAGAAACTAGAAGAGAAGGAGGGTGTCCTGCAGAGCACACTGGCTGCTCTGGAGAAAGAACTGGCGCTGCGCACGCAAGCCCTGGAGCTCAACAAGCGCAAGGTAAGACCGGAAAGATCACAGACGCCCACCTCTGTTCTCATGTCCATGACAACCCTGACTCAGCTTAGCCAACAATTAGCACACATTTCCAGATGTGTGTTTGATGCTCGTCTTTTTGCATGATGGCTCAGGCAGTGGAGGCAGCCCAGTTGGCCGAGGACCTTAAAGTGCAGCTGGAACACACTCAAAACAAGTTGAGGGAAATCCAAGCCTCGGTACTAGACAACCGCACTGCCCGTGAGAGGGAGAGCGCCAACCTCAAGAAAGCACAGGTACATGGGAACGCGTGTTGTAGAGACGTTTGGATACAAATGAATGGGAACAAAATGCGTGAAACTTTTCTACTGTTCTGTACTTTTCAGGAGGAATTGTCAAGACTGCGGCGTAAGCTGGAGAAACAAAAGAAAGTTGAGGTGTATACAGATGCTGATGAGATTCTCCAAGAAGAAATTAATCAGTATAAGGTCAGTCAAGATTTTTTTTTTGAAGGACATATCCTGTCGTATCCTCATAATGGCTGCTGAAAATTAACATGAATAAATTGCATTTTAACATACATTAAAAGTTACTTAAATTGTAGAAATATCTCTAGTACTTGGCAACAAATATTTGCGATTAATATATCCAAAATAAAGTTTTTGTGTGTATTATAAAGTATATATGTGCGTACTGTGTATATTTATTATGAATATATAAAGATACACACATACAGTATATATTTTGAAAATATCTACTTCCCGTATATATATATATTTAGATTAGATTTAGATTCATATAATTTATATATTTAGTATATAAATATTTTTACTTAAATGAATATATGAGTGTATGTGTATGTATATATACATAATAAATATACACAGTAAACACATTATATTATGTACACAAAAACTCTTTATTTTGGATATTAGTTGCAATTAATCATAACCCAGCACCAAATATTATAATATAATATACGTGAAATATTTTACTGTACATTCGATCATATAAATGCAATCATGTGAACATTTAATCTCAGCCTAAACATAAATGTTTAAGTCATTTAAAACAATCAGATAAAAAAAAAAACACATTTTTTTCAAGCTTAATAATAATGAAGTCATTAAACTTATGAAAATACAAATGCAAGTATGAGAAACATGCTGTGACAAAAATAGGTTAAACTGTCATATAATTTTAGCTTCTTCAAAGTATCCACACTTTGCGTAGATTACACACTGTGGCTATTCTTCCAGCCAACATGTTGAGGACTCCAACTGGGATGGGTTTTTTTCCCATGTGTGCAGGCCGCATGTTGGCTGCTTTTCCTGTACTATTTGGTCCAACTCACCCTTTAAAAAAAGTCATTGTAGATAAGCACAATTAATGTGTCTGACATTTAATAATTGGCTAAATACTGACTGTTGTCTCTTTTTTAGGCTAAATTACGTTGTCCCTGTTGTAATACCCGAGATAAGGAGACTGTCCTCACCAAGTGTTTCCACGTCTTCTGCTATGAATGCTTGAAGACTCGCTACGACACCCGCCAGAGGAAGTGCCCTGAATGCAATGCTGCATTCGGAGCAAACGACTTCCACCGCATCTACATCACCTAATTTAAAGTGGGCTTTTTGGTGAACGGAATACAGTAGATGAGAAACGAAGGGATGAAAGTGGTCTCGAAGCACAGGATTACCAAACCATGGTATTTTAAAATGCTCTAAAGGGCCACTTTCGCTCCCATCTGTGATAGTTGGTGCTAGTGACCAAACAGACAGTGACAGAATGGAAACAGTTGTGAAGTAGTCATGGTCTACAGCACTCAAGCAGTGCTTCTTCATTGCAGAGGAATCTATTGAGTTTTGTCTCTTACTATTTTGTGTTCTTTTAAGTATTGCAATGTGTTCTTTTTTTTACCTGCATTTTGTTGAATGACCATGAAAAAAAGTATCTGCTCAAATATCAATATATCATAAATGTCATAACTCCAGAATACGAGTGACGTCCAGAAGCTGTTTTGTTTTGACAATTATGGCCTTATCCATTTGAGTCATACGTTAACAATCCACATCCAGTAATGTGCTTAGTGTCACCATAGAAACTGACTGTGTTATTGAGCCCCTCAAAGTTAGTAATGAACAGATGTGATGGATACTGGGTGGAAAAAAAGGAGATCAGCAGAATTAGAAGCATAGATGGTGGTGCAGTGACAAAACATGAACAAAATGTTTCAGAAGGTAACATATTGTAACAGATCACCAACATAATGTCAAAACTATTGCACAATTTCCTTTAAGAAAAATAAAAACTGGATGGATAAAGTTACATGTTAAGTCTTTCTGCTGTGTGACCCTTGACAAAACATTCTGGACATGCAATGAGTTTTAAACAAGTGTTTTATCATTCCAATTAAATCCTATGTATAGATTTGTGTTATGATTTTGCATTTACGATTGATTGGCTAGATGAAATCTGGGTTTTCATTTTAATGGTGATTTTATTGTACTTGGTGGAAAAGGATGACTCAACTGGGCTTTCCAAATGCAAAATCGCAGTCCATATGCTGTCTGCCAATACAATCCTATTTGCACAATGCATGTGTCTTTAGTAACCTCAGATGGTTTAGATAGATATGCATAGTTGCATACTGTTAGGACAGGATCGCAGGGGAGGCAGTCCTGGTGAGAATATAAAACCTTCCACGCGGTTTTTTTTTACACTTGCAAATTTTTGCTCGGAATATATATGTAAATGTTTTTCATTATATTGCGCAATTGACCTTATGTTATTCCCCGCACCCAAAGTTTTGCTGTTCTTGATCGTATTAATAACTGTCGTACTGCTTTCCCTCTCAGTCTGCGCTGTGTGTCTGCCAAACACTGAACTGTTGTTTGCTCCTTTGGACCAGAGACAGTGAATTACGTAGTTGGGTGGGGTGACTTTAATGTGCCTATTTGTTTAAACATACTACGTGCGCGGAGACTGGGGTCTCTAGTTTTAAATTAGTACAAAAAAGTACTTATTCTCCCAAACTGACGTTTGTTCCTCTAAACGTTTATTCATTTAAGTTGTTTTCTTAAAGGTCTGACATTAAATATTTACGTGAACAAGACCACCAGTAGGCTACCCTATTTTACTAATTATTAATAGAGAACTGGTTTCTTTTCTACGTAAATGTAGCTCTAGAAAGTAAAAACGAAAGCGTTGTTAGCGAACAGGCTGTTCTGTTTGTGCGTCTCTGCCGTCATTGAAGGTTTCCCACTCGTAGTGCTCTGCCGTGCTGTGAATGCAGAGATTCTAGGGCTGTGTTTCAAATCCTAGCGAGCTGCCTGCTCGGACATCATGAAGAATCAACGACTCTGCAGCGGTTCTTTTAGTAGCTACTCTTGAAGTGGTAGTATTTTATTTTTTAATATATATGTCATCAGCAGCCACCGAATATTACATTAATTCAGATTAATTCAGTAACAAAAACCAAATGATTCATTAACTATTTTTTTATTTGCATAAAAAAGACTGGTCAGTTGCTCTTTTTTTGGACTCACTAAAACGAATCGTCTCGGTGTCATATAGTTCAGCAACCGGACGCACTTTGTGACTCAGAAAAGAACAGGTACAAGATCTTTTGTTCTGGAAATGGTCATTCGCGTTGCACGTGAACCGTAAAAACCGTTGCCGCCAAACCAAACGTCATGATTTTTGTGTTCTCAGAATTGGAACCCTAACAAATGAACGTTCTCATAAAGTGTTAGCAAGGTTCTCTCATTGTTATTCAATTAACGTTAATGGATCTTTAATGGTGTTCTCAAAGCACAAACATATTATTTAGAAAGTGTTTATTGAACGTTTCTTTAAAACATTTAAGTTGCACATGGTTTAGCATTTTAAATCAAACATCGCATACGATTTGTAAAATGTTTAATGTTACGCTTTTGAACCTTTAAAAACTGACGTTTTGAACGTTCAGAGAATGTTCAGAAGAAACGCTTTCATGGCCTAATGGGAATGTTATTAAACGTTCTATTTTTGTTAACTGAGAAATTCTTGTTCGTTCTCAACTCTAATTGTCTCGCGGATGCCCTAAACGCTGTCTACATAGCCAGCCCACAGACTTTTGAGATACGGCCACAGAATCTCAGTACAGTACATAGGAAATGACTCATAGAGGAGTTGAACCCAACGCGTGGGTGTGGGCGCTATTAAAACAAGACTGAAAGTTTGGGGTGGGTCATTCACACGCGCTGCTTTTGCTATGCTTGAAACCCATTTGCGGCTTTTAATCTTTTGAAATCGCTGTGGGATTTCAATATATATAAAGCTCAATGGATTCCGGTGCTATGTTGCGTTGCCTCTATTGGATTACGCTATTGGTCGCCACGCTTATTCATGGAATAAACGCGGACAAAAGTAAGAATATTCACATTTAACGTTACTTGCTTTATATCTCCATGTTATAACAGAGCGTGTGTGTGGTTTATGTATCGGTGTGTTGATGAAGAAAGTTCCAACCTTATGTCTCATTTGTCCTCTTGCTATGAACATGGAGAGACGCGGAGTCAGTGGAGTTAATGACGATGAACTGCCTCATTCGTAATAGCTTCCTTTACCCGTTACAGTTCCCACCGGTTCCGCATTCCAATGCTCTTATTTCACTCCCGCCCGCTCCATGGGTTGTATTGTGCCCAGCTGAGAACAGTGCAACACAAGAGGCTTTCCACGAGGAAGCTTGTAGCCCTTTGTTACTTAGGCATGTGCATGTTACTGCTGGAACAGTGTTAATTGTAAAAACACTTGCAGGAATGAAAAAAGTCTTGGAAAGTTCCCATATGCCCTTGTTATTATTCAGTGGCTTTAGTGAAGCAGTGATTTAATACAGACGGAAAACTGATTCATGTCATGTCACAAAAATACTTTATAGCAAGAAAATTAAAGTCTTATGGATTTAATCATGCACATAAAACATGCTTAGATCATCAGTATACTGAAGTGGTCCTCTGCTGGAGGCTGCACTGGGGGGTCTTAGAAAAACTTCCAAGTTGGCTGCAGAACATCTTTATATTAGGCCTATGTATTTTAGTTAAAATAAAAATGTTTTAAAAAGACGCAGGAAATGACTCTTTTGCTAGTTTATTATTTTAACATATAAGCCTGCTATTAAAAATGTGAAGATATGGCACCTTAACATTTCAGCAGAAGTACAAAAGGAAGACCCCTAGGCTATATAGGGGGCCCTTCAAATATTACCTTTGACAGTGGGGTCCTTGGATTACAAAGGCTGAGAACTACAGACGCTGAGAGGCTGAAATTGGAGCTGAGGTTAACTGATCATTAAGCTTGCTTGGGTGTGCATGAAAAACATACAAGACTTAGATTTTTTTGCTATTGCTCAAGGGCTCAGTGGTGATAGAGCAGAACTGTGATTTCTATATATCTGTTATATCTAGAGTTAACCTTTAATTAAGTAGCCCACATTCACCTCAACCGTCAAATAAAGTCTGATTCATTGCTCCCTGAAGGTCAATATGAGCAGTGCACGTCACAACAAATATTCAAGAACAAATTTGACTTTCAATATGCACTTTCACTCATATAAGTTAAGATAGCTAAAAACTAATAGTGATAAATGTAGCGCGCTCCACGAGAAAACGTCAAGAGTCATTTGTAGGAAAGCAAGTGTTCATTAGAATCTGGCGGTGCTCTCAAAGTCACGTCATACATTGCTGCGGGCGATATTAGCTTGCAGATGTGTGTCATCTGTAGACCGCAGCTGTTTGTGTCAAAGTCTTTCAGTGGTACCTGCCTTACCGCTTTTTTCCTTTATGCACCTCCTTTTATTGCAAGCATGTGCGCAAGACAAAACCTATAAGCCCCGCAGCTTTCACTTGATGACTCCTTCGCCAACCCATTAGTTCTTTTAAAGTCACTTTTCCATGTCCTCATTTTTCACTGTGGGACACTTTGCATGCACTTAGAGGCCGCATCATAGTCTGGCCGTGAGCTTAGTCTTGCTTACGCACACAGAGCATGAGTAATATCGTTTCCCCGCGAGTGCACCACCACATCACTGCAACGGAATTTCCCATCTCATTTCATATGAAAGAGAGGCAGAGCAAAGAAAAAGCTCTTGGATCCACTTCACCATTTAAATACCATTTCACCCATGTGCAAAACCTCGAACCCACCCCGAGTTATCAGGAAACCTGTGTGCACAGAGCAAGTTGTTTTCGTCAGTCTCGCTGTAATATGCTACCGCTATTTGACACCTTTTTGTGTGTGCTGCTTTGTTCACTTTTGTTAGGTTCAGCCCTTTGTTTGAAATCCGAATTCTGGAACAGAGATGTCGCACAATGCGTACCTTGCCATATATGCAAACAGTATCCGAAAACTCCATCATGTGACACATGTGAGTATATTCGATCAAACCTAGCACTATTATTGATCTGAATAGTAGTAAAGAGTAGTTAAGGAACACCAAAAAAGCCTGTTTTCAACAAAAAATAAAGACTAAAAAAGCAATTGTGAGTTTTTGTCTCACTTTTTTATCTCAGAATTGCAAGAAACGGTCTGAAATGAGATATAACCTCAGAACTGCAGGAAAAATACAGCTTTTGTGATCTAAACTTGTTAAAGAACTGCAAGATAAAAAAGTCACAAACATTTTTGATGTACTTATTTTCTTGTTGGTCGTACTAAAAGTTTGTACTATTTTCAAAAAGTAGGGAATTTCACTTCTGAAAGATTATTTATATTTAGATCCACTTAATTAAATAAGATACCTTGAATGAAAATAGTTCATTTTTATCTGAACAAGATGCAAAGTTCCAAGTCGTTAAAATGGTCCCTATATTCCCAAAATGAATTAGATTAAACACTCACGAGGATGCACTGCAACAAGTAGATTCTTTTGCAATAGGTCAAAGCTTACATACAGAGAAGGAGTGGTCAGATTCTTTCTGTATGATCCGACAAGCTGGAGGTCTTCCAGTAACATTGTCCTGTGTTTTTAAGGCCCACCCGAGCCTTCGGATTCCTGGAGGGTGGCAGCAATTACCAGTTTATCTGTCCTGGCAGGCGTAATTGTTTGCGGAGCCTTGCTCATAGGCATTTTAGTACATCAGTGCAGGTCCAAGAGGACTTTACGTGGTGAGATATTAACATTACACCACATTTTCAATTCTCTCACATTCTCCTTCAGAGCAGGACTCAGAACTAACTCAACTTCTTCTGTTCACAATTCAGAACCGATTGAAGAGACAACAGGACCCCTTTATCCAGTATAGGATCTTTGTAAGGTGAGTGTTGAAAAATGCAACACTTCGAAATGCGTTAAGGAAATTAGTTGTATTCATATTAATTTTTTTAAATGTTTGCAGCTCATGGAACTCAAGCTGACGAAAATAAAAATGGACTGTTACTCCAGTGAATCAATGTTCCGGCTGGTACACACTGGCTGGTACCTCAACCACAGAGTGTTCTATGAGTAGCATCTGATTTGTCTAATTTATTACATTAGTAGGCTATTTCATGCATAGCAAATGGTTATGCACAAAAGCTGCACTGAGACCTTCCTTGTCACTCACTGTGCAGAATAGATTCGTTAGGTGCTAAGTGACATCCTATGGACAGCATGATAGCATATATTATATATTCCTTTTTTAGGAACCCTTAAAATGCTTTAGTGACAGGTCTTGTTACACTGTTTTTACAGAAATTTGAGGCCGTTCATATTGCACTTAAAGTGCACTGTAGATGCATTCCCACTTGAATATTCCTTGTTTGTGAACACGATACACAAATAACCACAGTTTAATTTAGTAAACATAGAGATCAACCTTTCTTTCTTTTTTACACATATATGCCTCCCTAAACAGATCTAGTATGGCACAGCCATTTGAATGTATTTTTAATCATTATTTATCTATTTTTATAGTGTTGGAATACTATGCACTGTATAGATGTAGCCCTTTATACAACAATGTTCTGACACCGACTGGCTCAGCAGCCTGTCTATGACATTGAGGAACAATCTGGAGACACTGAAGACCAGCGAAGCAACAGAAGCCGGTATCAGAAAGACCAGCTGACGTTAACAAATTCTCTGAGAAAGAGTCTCAGGTGTCAGATTCCATCTTAGTTGTGTTGCCTTTATAAGCATAAGAGATTAGATAGTTTAGAGTGATATCTACATGCATATATCCCAATACATTTAATCTCCCGTGTTTTATCATTTCAACTTACTAAAATATTTTGAAAGGATAAAATCAGCAGTTTTAGATTTGTGTAGCCAGCTATGGGCATTAGGGAATGTATATATTTATATACAGCAGATGCTAAGGAGTAATTAACTGGTGTGAATGAATTAAAGCATATATTTTGCTTAAAGAATTTGTTGCATTGTTTTCAAGAAACCCAAGCACACTTTATACTCCAGTTCCCAAGAATACTTCATGTACCTCATTGTGAATCACTGCCATGTTTGTCAGAAATCTAGAAATATCGAGAAGCTAGTCCAGAATCTGTATAAACATAAACCTGTGAAGCATGCCCGGCGCTGCCACAGTCATTGTTAAAGTTGGTTGTGTACTTGTGCCTTTACTCATTCATAATTACTCCAGACTGCAGAGAAAACTATGCATCTTAATACAATAAAGAGACAACTAATGTACTGTATTTGTTGATGTTTGTGTGCGTTTAAAGCATCTAATTTGCATTTATTACACAATGTGACAGCAGAAGATAAACCCAACGAATCTATTGTCATTTGCATATTCTAAAATAATCATGCTTAAATGTTAAAACAAAGAATAGATAAAATGCTCAAAGAAAAAGCGAAACCCCTTTGCTATATTGGTTTTATTCAGTTCAAGAAAGTGAGGGCATGAACACCTACAAATAAACATCATCTGCTTATTAAGGTCCCTACTTGAGAAAGAGAAACATTGACCATGTGAACAAAAATAAATATATTTAAGATATATGCAACTGATTACAGAGTCTCAGTTGTCAGTTTAAGTTTTCTCAAATGCAATGAAGCCATTAATACGTGAAAATTTGCAAATTCTACTCTTAAATTATCAGTAAGCACTGATCTATAGGCTTAAAAGGAAACCATCTTACAAATAATTTAATCCAAAGTAGGGTGGTGATATGAAATGGCACATTGAAGTTCAATCTGGCATCAAAGACAGACACAGAAGCCTTGATGCAATTAGCATCAAGTTGAATGTATTTTCTTACATTGCGTCTAGTAAGTTGCGAGACCTGAGCATTTTAATAAAACTGTTGAAAAGAGATTGAACTCCTGCCCTAATAAGAGCCCGACCGATCATAGATTCCTTGGGTCCATTAATTGTTTGCGCTCCAAAATCTTGGAACATACTTAAAACATTTACTAGAAAAGTAAGCGCTAAGAAAACGGAAATATTTCTGTTGTTCTTTCAAATACACTGTTGTGAATGCGTTTAAAGAGGTATTTCTTAAGTGTTTACAACCATTATCTAGAATACCTACATAATCGACCAATCTAGCATTTATCACACATTTAATACCATGCATAATGTGTACCACATTTAACAGTATTAAAGACAAGAAATATGCTTACATTTCAAATATTAAATGTAAGGTATAAATAGTTCTATTTAAATAAATAAATATCTTTGAGATTTTCTACAAGACAGGCCTTAGTGAAGGTTGCTGTTTAACAGCCTTACCAGCGTCATCCATTATGAAACTGCAGGAACATCAAGAGTATGTTGGTCTTAATGAGACGAGGATTACAGCACACCTACCATGAGCAGTACAATAACCTGAAAATATGGAAGCACTTAATACAAACATAATGAGAAGGATAGTACATATCCTTTTATTCCCATAACACATAACATAGCTTGTTTTGTTCCCCCTCCGATTATGCCAAATAATCGGTCAGGCTCTTGAAGGCAGCACTAGGTAGGAGTCTGGACAGAAATACCCATCCAAGCTCGCAGTCTGAGACCTATTATAGTACCGAACAGTTTGTGCACTGTGTGGGGACACAAAACAAACGAAATAAAAACCAAAAAATGGTCTCTGACAGGCACTGTCACTTATTCTAAAATGTCTACAGCATTACTGTCCCTACCAGAGGTAGTATCTTATCAATGCCAGTTTTACGTGTCCATTAAAGAACAACATTTGAAAACAACAGTAAAAGGAGGCAAGTCTTGCCAAGATGAGCATCTGTGAGTGACACCATCTGGACAAGTATAGCAGAAAACCTGATGTCGTACGACTATTGGCATTGAGCCTTGGGTGGAGAAAGTCTTGTAATAGAATATTGTTTTGAAATCTTCTCTTGAAGCGGCAAGACTGGAACGTGGCCTTAGAGGAAAGGGTCCACACCCAATCCCATGAATTCAGTATCATCCATGTTGAAGGAGGACTCATAAGTCTGTTGGGTATTCTGATGCATCTTCTGATGGTGCCGGAGGTTGGACTTGCTAGAGAAACGCTTGTCGCAAAGGAGGCAGGAGAAAGGCTTCTCTTTGGTGTGGATGCGCCTGTGGCAGATAAGCTGGGTGGAGACCCGAAAGGCCTTGCCACACTCCAGGCACTGATAGCGTTTGGGTTCTGTGTGAATGCGCCGGTGATTCTTCAGCGCCATGAGATTGGTGAACTCCTTTTGGCAGACCGAGCAGAAGAAGGAGCCGGTCTTGTGGCTGTTCTTGTGGTTGAGCAGTGAACCAGCGTGGCGGTAAGTGCGCCCACAGTGCTCGCACACATGACTTTTCTCTTCCCTACCGAATCCCTCGCTACTTTCCCGCTGGTCTTGCGGCTCAGGGAATCCGTGCACTCGGCTAAAGGCTGAATCGATCTTAGGAAAGCTCTGAATTCCTATCTGTTGCTCTAGTGCTGAGTCCCAGCCTAAATCCTGCTGCATCTGCATTCCTTGCTCATGGTGTGACTGCCCCTGCAAGCCACCATGGAGCTCCTGGTGCTGCTGAAAACTTGCCAAGTTTGGAAAGTTCTGCTGACACATGTTGCAGTAATAAGGCAGTCCCTTACTATGCACCTCCATGTGGCTCTGCAGGTGTGCAAACTCACAGAAGGTTTTCCCGCAATCTGGGCAACAGTGGCGAGCCATTTGAGAATGGCTCTGTAAATCCAGAGGGTCCGTGAATGTTTTCAGGCAGAGCGTGCAGTGAAGGAGGTCAGTGGAATGAGTCTTCTTGTGGTTAAGAAGAGAACCGGCATGTCTATAAGAGCGTCCGCACTGATCACACCTGTAACAAAGGAAAAGATTGGGATCAGAGGAAGGATAGATGTTGAAATGACATTTAAGAAAAAAAAAAGGACTCACGTATAGCATTTGTCCACACCGTCTTGATTTACAGTAGAGTTTGGATTGCCGTTTCGGTAACAGCGATGTCTCTTTAGCCCAGACTTTCCCTGGAAGCTTTTGCCACATGTTTGGCAGCTGTAATGAGTTACTCCCCGTGCATGGATTTTTTGATGATTGTACAGGATACTGGAGAGACGGAAAGCTTTACCACAAGTAGGACAGACATACTTTTTCTTTTGCGTGTGAATGCGTGTGTGGTTTCGTAACGCCATGGGATTCGAAAAGGGCTTGGCACAGAAGGTGCAGGTGAAATGGCCTGTTTTGTGAGTGTTCTTATGGTTCAACAAGCTTCCAGCGTGACGGTAACTGCGACTACAAATGTTGCACTTGAATGGTCGTTCTTCTTTTTCTAGGTATGCACCATCGTTGTCACCATCTACATCTCCTGGGGGGACCGAATCAGTCTCTTTAGTGCAGGTGTGTCCTTCAAGTAGCTCAGTATCTGGAAATACAAGACGGCACTGCTTGCAAATCAAATCCTTTTCTCGTTTGTGGCCCCTGACCTTTCCTCTTGTTGCCGCATTTCTTTTATTCGTCGAACAAGTATGGTTGAGTAATTGTTTGTTCCCCCTGAAGGCCTTTCCACAGTCTTGGCAACGATGTCTTTTGACGGCAAAGTGTATTCGCAAATGATTCTTCATTGCTAACTGGTTGGAGTAAGTGTTGTTGCACAATGCACAGTAATATTCACCTGTCTTATGTGAATTTTTGTGGTTGACCAAGCTTCCTGCGTGTCGATAGCTTCGCCCACACTGATCACAGACAAAAGGGCGAGGGTCTCTGGGATCTCCTATCTGGCCCTCTTTTTCTTGACTAGACTGATCACTGTTTGAGGTCTGCCGTTGCTTGTGGCGTCTGCTCATTCTCTTTCTGCTGGAATTAGGTGCCTGCATTCCACTCCCTGAGGCATTCCCACTCATCTGCATGAGTGTCTGAATTTGTTTGTTGAGCTCTTCA
Source organism: Enteromius viviparus (assembly GCA_032353835.1). NCBI lineage: Eukaryota > Metazoa > Chordata > Actinopteri > Cypriniformes > Cyprinidae > Enteromius > Enteromius viviparus. Next base: position 14,421 of record JAUCNO010007298.1, on the reverse strand, counting down.
ATCTTAGCCTTGTTTTCCTGATGTACCCTCTGGTGGTTCAACAGTTGTTTATAGATTTTGAATGCTTTCCCACATTCTGTGCATCTATGCCTGGAAGAGAAAGAAAAAGATCAAATAAAAAAAATTAAGTATGACCTATACAATAACTTTTTTCAAAGCAACTGAATCTTACTTTTTTATTTATTATATATATTATTTCATATCTTTTTAAATACTTACTTTTTAACATCAAAGTGTGTCCTCTGGTGATTCTTGAGAGCCAACAAATTATAAAAACGCTTTTGGCAAACAAAGCAGCGAAACACTCCAGTTTTGTGAGACTTCTTATGATTGAGTAATGACCCAGCATGTCTATACGAACGACCACATTGGTCACACTTGTACTGGCGCTCTCCATCATGTGGACTTTCCTGCAAAAGATGTCGTTGAAATGTACCTTTAAGAAGTGGTTTTTCCCCACATTTCTCCTCTACTTGTCCATCCCTTTGTCCTGGGCAGTTGTGGTTATTGAGGTGAAAAATATCGCTGCAGCTTATGCCACATTTTCCACAAATAATACTTTCCATTTCCACTTTTGGTTTGAGCTCATTCTGGTGGCTGGTTACAAATTGTTCTTGTGGATTACCTTCTATATTGCTATGCAAGAGCTGGTGGGCTTGTAGGTCTAGTTTCTTTGTAAAGCTCTCTCCACAAGTGCTGCAGATAATAAGACTGCAGTCACCCTGCTGATTTTCACTCGGTTCATCTTTCTTGATCTCTAGAGAAGACAACGATGATGAACCACATGCTGAAGGTGCGCTGTGAGTTTGAGTATGACCTCTGAGATGGCTTCGCAGTGCACGCATGCTAGTATAGTGATTCCCACACACAGAGCACTGATACATCTCTCCATCATCCTCCTCTTCATCTTCTTCACATTCAGCTTTAGCTTCGCTGTCACTCATTTCACCATGAATGTGGTCATGAAAGGTCTGCTGTTCAAAATAGGCTTCTGCTGCACTAGCGTTGTGTCTCTCAAAACCAACATCTTCCTCTGACTCTCCTAAGAAATGTTGATGCTTTGTATTGTGAAAGTCCATGTGATCGGGTGAGCCGTTCATCATGGTCTGATACTGCTGATTCAGGAGGGGACAAATGTGCGACTTGATTCCTGCAATATCAGTAAATGTTTTACCACAGTCAGCACACATGTGCCTCTCCATGAGGTGTTCATCCTGAGGTAGGTGTTCATCTGAGAAGGAATTGTCAAACTGCTCATGAAAATCAGTAGCATTTGTCTTATTCACATGCTCCAAATCGGATTTATGCTGCACAGAGTCTACCAGGTCCTGAGGAAGGCCTAATATTCCACTTACATCTCCCTCGTGTGATGAAAAACAGTTCTGTTGGTTCTCGTGTGTCAAGGGCTCTGAGGAAAGCCAGTCACCCTCAGAACTAGCAGGTAAAGTTGCAGGCCTTCCTTTATGGATCCGAAGGTGGCTTCGCAGAGCTGCTAAATGTGGGTAGTTCTTGTGGCAAATGGAACACTGAAAGATCCCGGTTTGATGGGACCGTTTGTGATTTATAAGACTGCCTGCATGCCTGTAGCTTTTACCACAGATGTGGCACTTGAATCTGCGATCAAAACTGTCAGCTTCTTCTACTTTGATGTTATCAGTACCCTGTGCTGAATCATCAGGGTTGAGGTTTTCTGATGGTAGGGCCATTGGCTGTCCCTGAGCATGTAGAGTCAACGGATTTTCATCTAAAGAGTTGGGTAGATAAATATGACCATTTTCCAATGGCCCATCTGCTTGGGGATATTCAATAGCTTTATCAAGTAAGGTGGGCAATGGTGGAGTGTCACTAGCGGGGGGATAAGGATTAGACTCTGGAGAATGAGAAAGACTATCATCGTAAGAAAAATTGTGCTCCTCTGACAAGTTAGTAGGGAGCTCAAATGACACCGAGGAGGAGTTATGCAACAGAATGTGATTTTGAAACTCATCATCATTAGCAAAAGCAACCTGACAAAGGTGACAAAAATGTATATTTTCATCACCATTCTGTGGTATGACATGAGGGGCAAGTTCCTGCTTGCATTCTGTGAGGGCAGCTTTAGAGGTCTGTACACTAAGACGACCTCGAGTTTTACTGTGGATTCGCTGGTGACTATTAAGTGCAGCAAGATTATTGAACTGTTTAAAACAGACTGGACACTCAAATACCCCCATTTGATGAGTTTTCTTATGATTAATGAGACTGCCATGGTGTCTGTATGTCTTGTCACACAAGTCACATTTGAATGGGCGGTCTCCAGCATCATCTTCAGCTGCTATGTCACTTTCTGTGGTGGTGTTTGAAATGTGTTCCGACATGGCACCATTACTAAGGCTGCTCATTGGAGCAATATTCAGCTTCATGTCTGGCTGCAAATCTGGTATTATGTCAAAATCCATCTCCTCTAGATGCAGCAGCTCATCGTCTTTAAAATCACTTTCAACAAGACTGTTTGCAGAATCCTTTGTCCTGATTTGAGACTCTTTATTGCGATGGACCTTTTGATGGGTGACGAGCTGAGTTGCGAGGCGAAAAGCCTTTCCGCATTCTGTGCAAGAATATTTCTTTCTAGATGTGTGGATGCGCAGGTGGCTTTTGAGAGCCAATGCATTGGAGAGGTTCCTGGAGCATATATGACACTGAAAAGAGCCGACCTCGTGTGTTTTTCTGTGGTTAGCCAAGCTGCCCGCATGCCTGTAGCCTCGTCCACATTCATCACATTTGAACTTCCGTTCCTCCTCGGACTGATGAAAAGTATCTGTATGCTCCAAAAGACTGGGCATGCTTGCACATACTACACCACAATGTCTACACGAGAAGCCTTTGGTCCGGCCTGGCTCTTGCATAGCTATAATGGTATAGTATATTCATAAGAAATGTCAACAAGAGCCAGTTTGAATGACTGTGAGGGACAGACCTGTCCTCGCTATAATCACATCGGCTTGTTTGAAGAGGCAACATTCAAAAGATTAGCTGAGAATACTATTCTATTCCATTCCATTGGAAAACTATAATTGAGAAGATGATGTAAGCGTAGGCACTGGATGAAACCTGCAACAGGAAAACCATTATTTACCTTTAAGTTCACACAGGGCACTTGCACAACAAGAAAGTCAATAATAATGATAATCTGACATTAACATTGCTTTCTAATATGCTCAAGTCTTGACAAAAATATTACTCATAACCTATAAGCAATTAAATAAAAGGAAGCATTCTAACCTTACTGTACAATAAAACACTGCACTGGTTTATAGGAGAAAATCAAGCAAAACTAAAGATTATATCAATATGAATTTCTTTCCGCATTTCAGTGTCAGTCAGTATTCACTTTTATTTTATAATACTGACAGAAGCTGTGATTCTGCCTGACATCTCCTTTAATGCTTTTAGAAAAAAGTCCTACAGGGTTGTAACGTCATGAGGTTGAGTGAAAAGGGACAAGTAAACCGGATTCCTCCAAAAGTTTAAAGGTCTCTATTATTGTTACCACTTTAAACAATTATTCATTTATGAAATTGTTATCATTTATTAAACAGATCATGGGGGAAAAAAATAACATGAATTTCATAGGATAAATGATGACTTTTCTTTTATGGTTGCGTTGTAATTTTCATAAACCCTTTTATATGTTCGCACTAAAAAGTGTTCATAAGCACACAAAAACCACCAAGAACACTCTTTTTTATACATAAACCATCTTGGATCTTAAATAAAAATAAAACCAGTACATGCAGGGGTTTTTAATATTTCCCATCAATTATGAAGCCTTTAGTCAGCTCCAGATTTAATTCTTCTTTAAATCTTATTTTAAAACACCATTCAATGAAATAACGATAACATAGCTAATCTGTCTCGACCTAACAGTATCACCGATCTCTAACGGATTTTAGGCAGAATGTATATAGATGAGTGGACAGCTTGAAGGATCAACTCCAACAGTTAGGTGACAGACTGCCTCACACAATGGAGCTCTATTGACACAGTAAACACTTGCCGAGTACACTAACCTAACAGCCAGCAACACAAGCACAATCTTGTTAGCTTTCGTAATCTTATATCCGTAGTTTAAATTAATATAGCAGACAAACTGCCCTTCAGCTGTACTGAATAAAATATGTATTTGGGAGAGGCAGTAGCATCCCATCCCGTTGCGAGCTAGTTAGCATTTGGCGGCTAGAAACTACGGCTAAAACTACCCCACTGACACGGCAAAAAGACGCTAGAAATATACATACTGAATGTTGCGGTCTCCCTGTGTGATGTTGGTGAATGTAATGTTGGCACGCCGTTTACTTTATTTTAGTTTCAGGACGGGCGTGTTCGTCCCCCTTTCTACCAATTGTCTTTTCCCCCATCCCACTCGACTCACTTCCTGCTCTTGTTGCTAGGAAACAGGAAATGTGCAACAGCGAAAAACGTCCGTGCGTTCAAAAGAGGTGTTTTCTTTCACAACACATCTTCATTAGAAAACCTAATACATTTGTGATATTTCTACCCTCTCCGCAAATTTCTATTGCAATAATTTAATAGCATGTCCTAAATTATGTTTAACACAAACGTTTGCGAATGTTTTGTTTTTGTAATGTACAGCCACAAATTGTGACAAGTGGCACTCTAACATTATATGTGTACAATTAAATATACAGCTATCAAAACTTCTAGAACTGTGTTCCACCCGTTACATTATATTTTCGAAGCCTCATTTTTGTTTGTTCGTTCGTTCTTTAATGTTGTCAATAATGTTAATAACAGCTTGTACTATTAAAAAAGCACAATTCCACGGTATTTGTCAATTATTAAAATAAATAAGCCGTTAGTAGAGCCACAGTTGACCGCACTATCATTTTTAGACAATTCGCATTTTGTTATGTAACTTTATATGCACAAAACCACTGCACATCACAAGTGAGCATACATAATTTCCCCTCCCACAGGCTCTCTCCCCACCCCATTTTATCCCACTCACCATGCCCTGTAGTCATCAGCGTAGCAAGAACACCAAAACAGCAGAGGCATGTATGCGTTTTAATTTCAATGAAATTCAGATCATTTTGTAGACATTCCCCAGGTGGTGAGTGAGGAAGTCATGAAGGCTCACATCTCTGCGTTCACTGGGTAATTTCGTCGTGGTCCTAAAGCCGCCGACCTTCTCCTGAGATTGATCGATTTGCAATTCATTGTCAAAGACACAAACGCCTCTCCGGAGAGCCCAAAAGGTACGTAACGTAAATCGCATTTTTGCATGCACACTAGAGAGACTAAAAACGCTAACATTTTGTTATGCGTTGATTATAATGAAGTGACAAGCGTCCGACTGCAAATTGCTTCGCATGTTCAGCGGTCCTAAAGCCAGCCATTTTGTGTTATGGTGCTAAAAGAGCAGTTGTATGCCGTATGCAGTAACGTTAGATATGTTCATTAGGTCTTTGAAGTACCACTGTGTTGTATTCGCATTGCTTCAATTTGGTAACGGTCGTTATGTTAAATTCGAAATGTAATTCAGTTCTGTACACAAGCAGCTTAGATTCCAACTTCCTTTGAGAACAAGAGCCTCTTTCCTAATTGTCCCTGAGGTCCTAATGCCGGCCATTTTGTGATGCCTGCCTCATCCAAGTGTATTTAACTTTTTTTTTTTTTTAAACAAAATATTCACCCTGGTTTCTGCCAAAATACTACATATTAGATTTTATTTATATGCGCTGTACGTTATATACGTCCTTAACGGAATCCTACATGCTAGTTACTACATTTATTGTTCTTATAATTGTTCTGTGCTAATTTGCCGCCATTGTCGTAAGATAAAAAAAATATACTTAATGACCGGGGGAAAATCAATTTATAAAACAAAATTAACAGCAAGTTTAGTGATGGTGTTTTGTCTGAAACGGAAAAATATAATAGAATTTAAAAATTCAAATCACTCTTTAACTTTTTTTTTCCGGTTAGTGGTCAGTTTACAGAAGAATAATAATTGCAACAATTGGTTGTTTTTTTTTTTATTTTGTTTTTTATTATTATATAATATTTACCTAATATATTTTTCCTAAAAAAAATCTTAGAATCTGTCAAATGTAAGTAAAAGAAGGACTTACTATACTTGAACAGTAAATTAACTAATTTCAATTATAACATAAATGCAAGGCACTCATTGTATGTTTTGTCGTTCTCTTCAGCATCAATAGGATGGCTTCACCCCAGCCAGGTAGCCCGCCAACTGCAGAGCAGTATACACCACCGCCTTCCGAGACGGAGCCCAACAAAGAAGCAGACAACTCATCAGAGCATTCTACAAGGAGAAGAGGCAAAGGGAGACCGCCAAAAACCTTGCACACTTTTAAATGCTCAACCTGTCAGGAGGTCTTTACCAGCCCTTCAGCTCTACAAAGCCACAAGCTGTCAGTACATGGTAAAGACAAGCAGCAGCAATACACCTGCGGTAAGTGCACAAAGACATTCTCCAGCCGGGCGCAGCTTTCCAAGCATCAGCGCTCCCACTCTGCCCAGCGTCCGTTCCAGTGCCCGCACTGCCATAAGGCTTACAAGACTCCAACAGAGTTGCGCAACCACAGCCGTTCACACACAGGGGAGAAACCGTTTGTTTGTTTTGACTGTGGCAAGGCATTTATGCAGGCCATTTGCCTGCGTATCCACATGACGCAGCACAGTGGCGAAAGGCCTCACTCTTGCCCTCATTGCTCTAAGAGTTATCCCACACTATCCAAACTCAAAGTGCACCAACGATCACACACCGGGGAGAAGCCTTACTTTTGTTCCGAGTGTGGAAAGAGTTTCGCCGACCCTTCTGTGTACCGCAAGCATCGGCGTAATCACCAAGGCCACCGGCCGTATGCTTGCAGCCAGTGTGGCAAAACATACACGGAGCTGAAGGACTTGAAGAACCATGAGCGTTCGCACACGGGCGAGAAGCCTTACCTGTGCTCGGACTGCGGCAAAGCCTTCTCCCGCTCGTCCTCTTTGGCGTGCCACTTGCGTATCCACTCCAAGAGCAAGCCGTATCAGTGCGAACAGTGCGGCAAAGGCTTTACTCAGCTGTCCTCGTACCAGTCCCATCTTCGTACCCACTCGGGTGAAAAACCCTTTTTGTGTCCACAGTGTGGCAAGATGTTCTCTGATCCTTCTAGTTTCCGCCGACATCAACGGGCGCATCAGGGATTCAAGCCGTACCCTTGTGACAAGTGCACTAAGAGGTTTCGACAACCTGCGGACCTTGCGGTGCATCAGCGTGTGCACTCGGGGCAGCGGCCGTACAAATGCCAGCGCTGCGATAAAGCTTTCGTCGCTTCTTGGGATCTGCGACGCCACATGTTAGTTCACTCCGGCCTGCGGCCTTTTTCTTGCACGGAATGCGGCAAGTCCTTCACGGAGCGCTCTAGTTTAAACAAGCACAGAAGGGTGCATTCAGGGGAGCGTCCTTACAAATGCCAGCAGTGCTTCAAGTCATTTGTTGTGTCATCCAGTTTGCGCAAACATGAGAGGACACACTTATCCGAGAGGCCGCTACAGGTCCAGGCCGCTCCTGAAACGGCTCAAATGTTTCCCACCACACTGCCCCAGTTCTCCTGCCCTAGTTGTGATATGATCTTTGGAACGTGGGAGGAAGTGCAGGCCCATTCCAGCCTACACACCATCTCTCCCCCGTCTGATTCTACTGTTTCGGCTTTACCTATTGGCCTACTGCAGGAACAAGAGAAACAGCAGCCCAAGCCAAGACCTCATGTTTGTGACCAGTGCGGTAAGGGTTTTCTGAATAAAGCCGGACTTCGTAAACACCAGCGCATCCACTCGACCAGTCGGCCACATTGCTGCGCTGTTTGCGGAAAGGCTTTTCTTTTCGCTGCCTACCTTCGCAAACATTTACGCACCCACCGCGACACAGAGTCCTCATCCCCCCTTCCTCAGGGAGACATAGTGCACAGCCAACCCCTGCCATCCCCACCAAGTGCTGCGTCATCGTTAGGATCTGAGCCTACCGCTATTTCTCTGACTGTTCCAGTGACTGTGCCGGTGTCTGCATTTCAGACAATGCCAGCCCATGTGTATATAGACAAGGAAGAGGGGCTCTGAACTAATCATTGACTCTGGCAGGTGCTTTGAGAGAATCTTGCAAAAAAAAAAATCTTCTTTTTAAATAGTATTAAATGATTCAGTGCATAAAAAGGCAAAAAATTATTTACCTTGATATTGTACAAATATGTTTTTCTCTATAGAAACGTGCCAAGATTGCTTGAGAGGATTTTTATTTTTTGGTATGTCTGAATCAAAAAGTTAATGGTTCTCCTCAGTGTCATAATCACAGATTCATTCTAATATGTCATGTTTATACACAAGAATTCAGTGTAATATTTGAATTTAATCACAAGAACTCATTTATTTAAATCAGGGTTTTCCTCCATCATCATACTATACGCATTTATGCTGTATTTTATTTTTCTGATCTTTAAATCTTTTGATTTTTTTTTTAAGGCAACAAGCCAGTGTATGTGGTGGTAAATATGATGGTTATTATGTTCTGTACATAATATCATGCTTTTATGCTGTGCAGTTAAAAAATATCGCCTCTTGTTGTTCTTTATAAGTCTTTAAGTAAAATTGTACTTCATGGATTTTTGATCGTTTGTTGGTAATATTTATGATTTGAAAAAGTTGAATTTATTTTAGCATTTACAAATTTGGACACATTGACTAAAGATGTGTTTTCTTAAAAATGTATGTTGTTGTGTAGACACAAAGATATGATTTACAATATATATTTGTCATTCAATAATGAGCATTCCTAAAGAACGAAAGGAAGAAGCCCACACAGTTCCAATTTCATAGTTTTGATGACTTTGTTTTATTAATATTCTTATTATATCCTGATTATTGAAAAAGTTTGCATTAAATAAGTAGCAGTCAAGAAATAGCATATGTGTAAAAAAAAAAGTAACTAGTGGTATAGTAACCCATTAAAGTAGCATATCATTTAAATTCAGTTTAGAAAATAATTTAAAGAAGGGAAGAACAGTAAATATTAAACATTTGAAGTGTGCTAAATATAAATATTTATTTTTTACTATAGACAAATACAGGTTTTTGACAAAAACTTCTAGAGATCTTGTATTAACACTAGGTTAAGAAAAAAACTGTAGATAAATGTGAGAAACCGTTTTTGATGACATGTACAGTTACAGGCTATATATTAAGTGAAGCTCAAAATTTCTTCACTTCAGCACTGGACAAACACGCAAAACCTTTGTTCCCATTAAAAAGGTATGTATAATTAATGTTCTTTAAACAAAATATCCACGCTATTTTTGGAAGTCATGTTGAAGTTGCATCTCACAATATACCAAATATCAGTAATATAACTGTAAAAAAAAATTCTCCCTTTTTTGTACAGATACGTTCTTTATTTCCATAAGGAAGACAAATCCACCCCAGAGAGCGATGGCAGCGATAGTTACCGGGCTCATCCCAATCCTCCGCACTGCGGTGGACTCCACTGCCACCTATAAAGGTCGTACCATGTGGTTCGGTTTGCTCTGCATCCGCCTATTGACCGTCTTTCTGGCTCAGTTTCCATGGAAAAGCCTAAATGACGATTTCTCCTGTAACATCACAGACACCTTTTGCTCTAAAGCTTGTTTTAATATACACTTTAACAGTTCTGTAGTCATGGCGTGGCATTTCCTCTTTATCCTCCTTGTGCTCTCGGTCCTGCTCATGGAGCTGTTTTCCTTCCATCTTCGATCTTCGTTCCACAAGAAGAAGGAAAAAGAAATGGCTTCTCAAAGTGAGCAGGGAGCTATCACTGATCCCACCATAACTGTTGGTGGTAGGATGATGATAGACCTCCACAAAAGCAAAAGCAGTGTGATGGTGTACCTGTTCAGCATTGTGCTGCGGATTGCAGTGGAGCTCTCGTTCGTGTATGTGTTGTTGTACTGGGTTCTGCCTAAACTGAATGAAGGGCCATACATTTGTATTCCACAAGGCTTTGGTAAATGTTCAGTACAGCAATGTTTAGTACGAGGGGTAGCAGAAAAGAGAATGTCTGTCTATGCTTTACTGTTTATGTCTGCCCTGGTTATTATATCAAGCAGTCTGTTCTGTCTCTACTCAATTGGTCACTATCTCATGTGTGGTTAAGACAAGTTTTTTTAGTGAACACAAGCATACTGAATAGCTTTAATGCTTGTTAAATGCTTTTTTATGGTTTACAGATTAATATTATTGACTGTATTGTTATTCAGTTTGATTAAAATGCTGTTTAAATGTAACTTTGCAACAAACCATAAGCAAAAATTAGATAAGGAAATGCGTTTTAGCTCTGTGTGGTGTTTCTGTGTCTGCATTTTTTGTTTGGTCTGGGTGAGAAGTCATTTTTGTGTGTGAATGCTGACTCCGCTGTTATATTCGTCAAACCTTTGACAACCTACAAGAAGATCAAATGTTTAAGGAAGCACATTGAAGCAACCCTTTTTGGTTTTAGTTTTGCTGACCAGATTTTATTACTTAATATTATTCTCTACTTACATTTACATGTATATTACATTAAAAGTCAATTAATAACTATGTATGCTGTATGTTTTAAACATTTTTAGTCGCATTAGATAATCACAGACCAAATACATTTGGCTGATGGAGCAGATCAGTTGCAAAGATCTGTTTGGCAGCACGATTTCTCCACCTGCGGAGGCACCTCAGCGCGACACTCATGAGATCTGGCACATCTGCGCACCTCACCGTCTACAAAAATAAATCCAGAATAGCATTCACAAATTCAATAACCATACGTATCACACTTTAAAAAGAACTATCTATCAGTTTCAATAGCTGAGGAAAAAAATAAAGAATATGGTCAACTCACAGGCTGGATAATGCATTGTGATTGTAATGCAGTTGTCATAACCACTGCTGCAATCTTTATCCTCTATGTCAGAGGTTTCACAGATTGGGTTGCGTTTGTTAATCTTCTGGCAGTGGTTGCACCTCAGTGCCTGTGCAACTAATAAGATAAAATTTTTATCTTTGTTATAACTGCGATTAAAGAAAAAACTTCTGTTGTGTGCTGATTCTCTCTCTCTCTCTCTCTAGGCTATATACATATATCAGGGCTGTCAAAAATAACGCGTTAACGACGTTAACTATTTTTTGTCGTTAATTACGTCAATTTATTAAATGCATTTTAAGCATGCGCAGTGTGACAAATTATTTGACAAGAAAGTGGGACAACATTACCTCGGAGTAACTGCACATTGCATCAGTGACACATGGGAACTGAAGTCTTTTGCACTGACTATATTTAAAAACTGAGGAACATCCTTTTGCGGAGGCTTGTCAAGAACTCTCCCTGTCTGTCCCACGTAACGTTAAGTGGGACATCGAGGGCAAAACGACAACAATTGGGATGAAATTGGATTGTATGCAGGAGCAGCGCGTGCCGATTGTGCTAACAAATGCCTCTAGTTTTATTCATTTAACAGACCTTTGAAGTTTGGGCAAAAAATCGTTTTAGTGATTTGTTTTTGTGTATTTTATTTTTCATATGGTGAGTGTGAAACACGAAACACAATCAATTACATGATTTTCTGTTAAAATGTGTTACTTTTCATGTTAACCGTGGCAGTTAAGATCAACAACAACGGACTTTATTCAGCGTAAGTGGTGCAACAAAAATAGATGCCGCCCCGTGCTGTGTGAAAGCTCCCATCCGTTAACATGGGCACCGAAAAAATATGTGCTACTTACGCGTGCACTGTACAGTGACCGGGAGGGGACGTCTTCAGTTCACTTAGTTTTGTCTTGGCCACGACTTATTAACTCGTGGGAAGGTGATATTATGTCGTGGCCACGAGATCATTTTTTCGAGGTAACAACATCCTTATGTTGTGTCCTCCAGGTGCTATGGTGAGGGAAAGACTTACATTTCTCATGGCCACGGGAAAAAGATGTTGTTCTCTCAACATAAGAAGTCATGTTGCATAAACAAACCTGCCTGACCATAGCAACCCGGGATTATCAGGTTTTCACAAAACATAAAAAAATATAAAATATTTTTTATAATACAATAATCCATCTTTGATGCTAAACACCATTTAAGTAACACTATTAAGTTTATGATAAATAAATATTACATTAATATTAAATGTCCATTAACGCACCGTCTTCGTAATACTAATCAGCATCATCATTAACATCAACAACATTATTATTAGCCTATTATATTTATAGCCTATAATTTCGATCTTTTTACATAACCTTCTGACTTTTATTTGCTATGGGTTGCTATGGTCACGCAAGTTTGTTTATGTAATAAACTCCTTATGTTGAGAGAAAGACTTATTTTTCCCCGTGGCCACGAGAAATGGAAGTCTTTCCCACACCATAGCATCTAGAGGCCACGACATAAGGATGTTGTTACCTCGAAAAAACTATCTCGTGGCCACCACATAATATCACCTTCCCACGAGTTAATAAGTCGTGGCCACGACAAAACTAAGTAAATTGAAGATGCAGGCTAAAGATAAAAGATTGTTTTCATTGCAAAGACAAATATTATGGTGTGTAGTATATTTCAGCTTGATTTAAACCACCATTATTTGGCTGTGTTATTAAACAGACATAATATGAAAATTATGTAGGCTATCTGTGTTTTGTTATTTATCTTTTGGTATGCATTTCAGAAAAAAAAAAAAATAAAATAAAAATAGTGAGTATTCAGGTGTAGTTGCAAATAGTGATTAATCATGATTAATCCACTGAAAATTCTGATTAAAAATTGTAATCATTTGACAGCCCTAATATATATATATAAACGTAATGACAATGTTTTTGAAAGTCAAGATTGTTTCACACTTACCACAGAAGGCACCTAAAAGCATGATCAGAACCAATGTGCGGTACCCCATCTTCATTGTCACCAAGCTGACAGTAATAAATAATAAATGGTAATGAATATATATATATAGGCTGTAATAACATACCATAACATAACATACATACATACATACTTACCTTCTTCTTAGGCTGTAGTGTTGCTCTGAAAGTAATGAGGGAGATGAAGACAGCATGTATATATATGATACCTGATAACAAGTGTCCTTTCCTCCTCCCTGCCCTAACAATAGCTTGCTATGTGGTATTACATGTCCCATGTACCAACAACAACCAAAAAACATAATTTACAATGTAATTTGCTTTATTTCAGTTAAGCAACATCAGTCTAATTACATTTACACTTTTGAAAGTTTATTTACACAATTCACGTAATAAATTCTTTACTTTACAGTTATATTTACTTTAAATTCAAACATTTTTAAAAGTCAGCACATAACACTTGTTGTTACCCTGCATTAAAATAGCTTACAGTTAAGCACAATTTGAGTTTTCATATTTTATATGTAAAATAAATGTTATGAGAACAGTATCGCACACATTGCCTCAATATTGAGGTCATTTGCTTTGTGCGCACAACAATGGTGAAATATTATACTGTCCCACCCTAATGTTTTTCTCATGGCCAAATTGAACAAATGAGAACATTCTTAGTCACATGCACATATTTCGAGAATCAAGAAATAAAAAATTTCAAATATTATATGAATACGTTCAAACGATTTGTAATTTTTTATAAAGAAAATCAACAAGTGACTACATTTTGAAGAGAGAAAAAAATCTGTATAAAACAATCAAATACAGAACAATAACAGAAAAATAAGAATCCCATATAAAACGCACATGAACAAAGCATCAAATCTGAATGACGAAACAAACACTTGAAGTTTTCTTCCTCACTGATCATGGTCATCTTAGTAGATAACTGTGCTGTAGTTCACGGAGCCTTCTTTATACAGACACATCGAAAGGATCATACCACATATCTGTAAAGAGGATGAAAGATGTCTTTCATAAATCAAGAATACATGGTTTAACCTCAGTTAACCATTAATAATCTACCTTTAGCAATGTAGTCAATTAACTATTCTGGTCAAATAACCAACGGATGAATTGTCACACCACACACTAGGCTATAACAGCACAATAAAACTACCTTGCCAGTATTCCACAGTGAAATCTCTGTTAGGGAAGATATAATTAAGAGTAACCACTGGGGCCTTTGTACAATAATACTTTGTCACTCCAAGCTCACAAAACAAACAATACAGTCACACGGCAAAAAACGGTCCCACTTTTATATTTAGTATAACTCTAATACCTGTGTAACTAGATGTATACGTAGTATGTAACCACATGCTAAACACTGCTACATAGCATCTACAGCTGTTCATACACGGCTTTTTGGAATGCTTGATTCTGATTGGTCAGTTGAGACATTTGCAGGTTCGTTCTTTTCAAATAATAACCGCTCCAAAGTAA